>CM057817.1:11853824-12158824 GCA_030067965.1 Latrodectus elegans | reverse complement strand
AAAAATAATGAGTTTTTACTCATAATGATAGTATCTGTATGAGACAAAAATGAGGCTATTTATTGAATTACACAAGACACTTTACATATCCAATGGTTTTATTTAATGCTCATTGTAACATTTAGTCTACTCATATTTTCCTCTTAAATATTTTAAAAGTTTTTGTCCTTTCATTGTAAGAAATATAAATTGTTATTGGTAGATATTGAATAACATTCATAACTTGATAATTGCAGTTAGTTATTTTAATAAAGTTTCATAATGCTAACTGCTATGAATTTAATAAATTTAAAGGGAAATATGTTTATACACACTGGTGTTGCAAATGTAAGCAAGAGATTTTTTTTTTTTGCCATAGCTTCACTAGAAATCATCTAAGAATTATGAAATTTAAAAATGAGAAACTGTATTTTGGTCTTAAATGGTGATAAAAACATAGTTGTGAAAAATGAATGCCATTCATGTATTGATTTTTCATAACATTGTTATTCATCATTGTCCAAGAGGAACAGAAAGATTTTCCTTAGTATAGGATATTTCCTTTCTACTGCAGCAATGACTGCAGTGCACCACCTTCCTGTTCAGTTGCAGATTGTCCCAATTCTTGAGATAAGAGTGTCTTTTCTTCACTCAACATCTGTTTCAAATGTGTGTTCCCAGAGGATTTAATTACACCTCAATATGGTTTGCAAAGCATTTCCATTTGTTCTATGGGACTTAAATCAGAGATGTTTGCTGGCCAATGTATTGGAGTGATCTTCCCTTTCCAGTAACTGCTGAATTGCAGAAAGCTTGTGCGACAGTGCATTTACATCCTAAAAAATAATCTTCCAATGAGATCTTAAAACAGACACATGTGAAAGGATAACCTTATAATATCAATTAATAGTTACAGATCATCTTTCAAAAACATGGAGCCCAGCCTGTTCAGAATGCTTCTCCAGACAATAATTCCTAGACCACCATAATGGTCTCTTCTTGGAATGTTACTAAGATAAAACAGTGTCCTGACCTTTCTCCAAATCAACTTGTATTAAAAACCACTTGTACTACTGACTCATCATTTTTTATGAACAGTGAAATTATATTTTTGAGATTGAAACAAGTTTTTACTTTCATAAATGTAATTATAATCTTGGATTTCTTAACATCAAACAGGGTTTGCGTAACTCCTGGAAATTCTTTAAATTCTTGGGGATTCATTCTTTTTCCCAGAGCCTTAGAAACTCAAGTGGACTCCTAGAAGATAGAGAATGGCTCATGGAGATTTAAAAAAAAACATAGATAATTTTTGTTAAAAAATATATTATCAAGTTAGTGAGTTTTCCTTTTCTTAAGTTAATCAAAATTGGTTCTGAATTGGACCAAAAGGATTTAAAGTATTAATTTTGGTTGTCTCTACTGAATGCAGGTATTCTTGCAGTGTCGTAATGTAATCCAGTCTTCATTTGATTTACAGAAAATTGTTAGTTGATAGGTAAAATCGTATGGCAATGCAATTGAATTTTTGGTTGAATTGAAAAATTTTGGCCTTATGGTAAAATTCAAGATAAAAATGATAATTTTTTCTTAGCACTTTTTTTTAACATGATCAACTAGCGATTATCACAACTGTGTTTTGTATGTGTATGCATATATATCTATCCATCTTATCTACCTGTGTTGTGCGTGTATATATATATATATATATATATATATATAAGTTAGAGGAATCAATGAATATATTATGTTATCTCTACACACTCCATTACCTTAACATAAATAGAGCTAGTTTATTTTGAAATCTGTTTCCATCCATATTCCTGTTAATTTGTTTGATTTTTTGTGTATTTGCTACTAAATAGTTGGTCTAGATTAATGATTAAACCCTTTCAAAAGTATGCCAGTTGATATGAAAATTGGAAAGCCACTTAACACAGACATTTGCATCCTTGCCATTTAAATTTTTTAAATATTGTGTTCCATTTAATACCTCATATCAATGGTGCTTATGATTTAGTTTTGCATAGCTGAAATATTCAAGATTGGTGTCATTAGAATTTTAGAAAGAATACATTGAAATCAATAATGATTTAAATTGCATTTGCTTATAAAACTTGCTTTTAATAACAAAATTTTCTTTAAAATTAAAATTAAAAGGCAAAACAAGTAGTTATTTATAATAATTAGCCTATATTTATCAAGATAATCTGTTATTGAGTTTTACTGTCTCAAATGTAATTCTGTTTTACAGGAAAATAGGAACATTCTTTCAATTTTCCTTGCTTGTTTGTTGTCTATTTTGCCTTGACATTTGATGTATGAAGTTAATCATGCATATATAACATTTTTTCATTTGCTAAATTTAATGATATTCAGGGATAAAAAAAAATTAAATCATGAATTAATCTAAGTTCAAAAATTGATTTCTAAATGTCAACTGTTATTTTAGGGAAACAGCAGAAAATGAAGCAGATCATTTAATTGATAGTTCCGATACAGATAAGGATGGAAAACTTACAATTGATGAAATAGTTAATCATCATGAAGTTTTTGTAGGAAGTGAAGCAACTGACTTCGGTGAACAGTTACACAATTCTCATCATTTTGAAGATGAACTTTAAAGATCCTTTTTTTTCAAAGATTTTTATTATTACATACTATATTTTAATATTTTACTTATTTTTATATTAAGCTTAACTGTAATACATGTACTTTGTGGTTAATTTCTCCCTAGTCATCATAACCTTATCTATAAACCATGTAACTTCCTTATACTTATTGCAATTTATAGTTAATGTATAATCTTCCAACACATGTTAAATAAACAGGCAAATTTTGAAAAATCTCCCAATTTAATATCTATTTCAAATTTTGCTTATGACAATTGTTTTCATGTAAAAGTCTTTAATTATTATATTTACTAATTTTTATTGCATTTATTTTTGTTAAAATTAAATATTTTTTTCATGAAAATGTTAAATGATCAGTCTTACAGAACTTCTCCCTGTGAAATTCTGTAAATTTTTTTTATATAAAATCGCAGTATACATTCTTTAATCAATTTTGTAACGTTTTTCTTATAAATACTAATAAGGGATTTAAGTGACCTTTTTATATATTGATAAGTGTGCCTAATGTCATAACTGAATATATTTTCTTGTATTTTTGAAATGTTTATTTATTTACATTCATTTTCTGAAATTGTAATTCCATACTTTGAATTGTAAGATTATTTTCTGTGTTTGTTATAGCCAGTTACTATCATCAAAGACAATTTTTTCTGAAGCAAATTTTTGAGCAAATTTTAATTAATACTTAAATGTATTTTCTAGCTTGTAAGTGTAACTTGTAATACCTGTACAGGAGCATTTGTATTAATTTTTTCACAATTAACAGATGAGTTCATTTAATGGGAAGTGCTCAAGTTTTAAGTTTAAAAGCTTAATTTTAACATGAGTGTGGATGTTTTTAATGTACTTTAAAGCACATTCAAGTCAAATTATCCATTATATTACAAATGGGACTGCAAATAAAAAAACCTTTACTACATTGTTTAAATATTTAATTCTTTTCAATTTTTCATTGTCTTTATTTGAATTTTTGTAAAAAAGGTTTTCCCTGAAAATTTCTTTTATATTAAACATTTCTTTCAAAAATATCCAATGAAAAAATAGTATCTGGTACTCCTGATATAAACATAATGTAGAAAACTTAATTATATTAAAATATTTTAGTTTTTCTAAATTTTATGTGTTTGCTAATGTTAATAATCAGTGTTTCATTTAATTTGTTATTTTTAAATGTCACAAAATAAGCCTATCATAAAAAATATTTTAAATATATATTTTGATGATGTTACAGACATCTATAATAATAAATATTTTAATAGCAAGAAATAATACTTTAATGTAAAAGTCTAATTCCCTTTAATATGTTTCTGAAGTATGTGTCATGCTATTAATTTTTATATGTCATGTCAAGAATTTATTTTCAAAGACCATTTTGAGAGAAAAAACATTATGCATTTTTTCTTGTTATTTCTTAGTTATTTGAAAATTTCCTCCATATCTATTTGTTAATTATATGTATGTTATGTTCCTATTTCATAAACATACACATATGTGTGTATGTATGTAGATATGTATTGCACGTAAATAACAACAGATTAATTGAGTCCAAGTTTTTATTGTGATAATTATATATAAATATGAATAATTCTGTAGTGTTACAAATTTTGCTGATATGGAAGAGCCTTTTTACTGAATTTGTGATTTCTTTCTATTAAAAAAGTAGCTCTGCTTCTGTTTTCAATTAGTCAAAGTGATAGCTTATAGACTATCATGTTCTAGGAAAAGGGAGTTTTGAGATTGGTGTCGCTTGAACTTATTTGATTTATTGACAAAAATTTCAAAATATAAATAATCAACAATTATTGAGCATTTTATATGTTCTTTAAAAACAGTTTATGTCAAGGAAAACAAGAAAGTATTTTTTATTAGTTATGATTGAACTATTTCTCTTTATATTTTTACTGTCAGTCTTAAAATTATATTTTGCGATTTAAAATGTAAAAGTTAGTTTACAAAATATATTAAAAATTATTTACTGAAAGTAATTTGAAATTTGTTACAAATGCTATCAACAGTTGTAGAAAAGTGTAGAACTTAATTGTAAAACAAAAATATTAAACTTAAAAGTTAGTATTACTCATATGAAAATCGCTAAGTTGAATTATTATTTTTATTTAACTTATGAACTTTATACGCTAAAACAAATCAAAACAAGTTTCTTTTTCTCTATGATAAGATCTGATTTAACTTTTGCTGAATAATTTCAGTCAACATTTCTGATTTTATAAGTTGTTTGGCAGTGACAGTTAACGAAGCTTGTATTTTCTGTATAGAAACATGTGAAAAACCTATTTGGTAAATTTAAAGAGTAATGTTATTTTAACTTACAAAGAATATTTAAAGGAAAATTAACTGTACGCATAAATTTTTTTTTAAATATGGAGCAAAAGTGAGTTTTATGAATGAGGAATTATCAAAAATATGAAAACGTTTACTAATCCTATTTACATACATACGACCATATATGTATGACTGTACATATATAAATATATATGTATTAAATTTGATATATATTTTAAATTTAGCTAATTAATCCTGATATTTTCCATTAGTTGAAAGATTATCTATTTTATTGTATATTAATGCATCTTCTTATTTGTATTGTGATTTACTTTTCTAATTATTTTAATTTCTTTTGATTATTTTCTATGTTTATTTTTTTAATTTTTGCAGGAGGCTAAATTTAACTTCATTGTCTTAAACTCAAAAACTATTTTAGTAAAATAAATTTTAGGAATTATGTAAAGTAATTGTAATCTAATGTAATATTAATTAAAAAATACTTGCATTTTATTTTTGAAGTAATATTGCTTTCTAAAGTTTTTATTAAATGTAGAGATAAAAATCAGAATGTGAAAAATTATGAATATGATTTTAAACATTTGTTGTTGGAAAATTTCTTTTACTCATTGTTTCGTAAACTATATTGTATATTGTTTTATTGTTTTATGTATTATCAATACATTGTATTTTAATAGAACGCAATTCAGCTATTTTGTCATATAATTTATTTTCATGACGAATACATTTTTTAAATGAATGGCTTTTAAAAATCGAAAATAAAAATGAAACATGTAAGCTAATTAGAGAAACTGTATTGGCTATAGTTTTCAATATCTTCATTAAATACAAATTATTGTAGTTTTAAAGAAGTAATCGTCATTATACAAAATCAATAAATAATTATAGTAACAATATATTATAAGATATATAGAATAGACATATTTGCAAACTGGATATTTGTGCGATTTTAAAAAATAATTATGAGTCACCTTTGGTTGCTTTCCATTGTGAGAGAACAGTGAGTTAAAATTAATCTTTTCTTGTATGTGTCTTTTTGTGTCTTTTCTCTTTAGTAAAAATGAAAAGCATTGTGTATTGAAATATAATCAACTTTTTTGTGCATACAAATCAAGAGAATTTTAAGAATTCTGAAAATAATCTTGAAATTGTAGCATACTTCAATACTAATTGTTTATATCACCATTAAATACAAATATTAGTGTCCAAGATGGATTCATATTTTTAAATTTTGTTTTATGATATCAATCCTTGGAACCCCCTGTTATGTTACTAATTAATTCTGCTGCTGTTTTCTGTTTGAGAAACATTTTAATACATTGTCATGATGCCCAACAATTTTAATTTTAGAATTTTCTTTGATGAATTAAATTTAATTAATATTTTTTTTGTACTATTTATATTTCACTGTGCCAAATTTTTTGAATTTTTGTTTGTGTTTCTGCAAAAAAAAAAAAAAAAAAAAAAAAAAAAAAAAAAATTTTCGATAAATTTTAGTAAATAGGTTGTGCCAATTTTTGGTTAAATGGATACAGTTTGAAACTCAGAAAGGCATTTGCTATTTTATTATGTTTATTTTAAACTAAGATTATTTTTAGACATTTTTGAATCTCATGAATATTTTAAATGCAACTGTCATGATTTTTACAGCTACATATTCTTCCTATTTGTAGTTATTTCCTATTGATGTTTTCTAAAATCTTGCTAATAAATATATGACAAATTTTGTGTATTATATCATTTATTTAGTATTCATTGGAATATTTTGTATCCTAAAAAATTTCTTAATTGTTCATAATTAATTAGTAAAAAGATCTATTTTTCTAGTCTTATTTTGTAATGAAAATCCCAACTATGTGCTAGATTTCCATTGATGTTTTATATATTTCCTATAACAGTAGTCAATTATATCAGTTTTTGTCGCATATTTTGTTAAAGATAACATGCCTTAATGGAACAAAATATTATTATTCTAGCCTGAATCTCTCACAAAATGGTAAATGAAAGGCTTTTAGTATTTTATGCATTCTATTCATTGAACTAATTTAAAAATATGATAGTTATGTACAAGTTATGTTTAAAAAAAGGCAAATGAAGCCATGTAAGTTTTTCCTGTGATAGGTCACTGAATTTCTAATGATAATGATGGCCATTTTTCATTTCTGTCTATTAATTTCAATCTTTCTGAATAATTTAAAAGGGGAATCTTAAATTTTAATTTATAAAGGGATAGTTTTAAACCAATGGCATCTGTCTTTTGTATGAAGATAAAAATAATTAAATCAATGATTTTTTTTTACTCCTGGAAGAGATAAAAAAAATTCCATAATTATCTCTTTAAGGTACACCAATATATATATATATATATATATATATATATATATATACCATTTCAACAATAAAAATGAATATGAAATGCAGTTTTTCAAAGTAATGTGCATGATATTGATTTAAATGAGAAGGGAAGCAATATCATTACTTTTGAAGTAAGAAATATATATCTTTATTATATGGTTCACTGCATATTCTTTGACTTCATCCTGATAAGTTTGGTTTGGTGACATTGATTTATGTATATCTAACAATATTCTAATGAGATTTATTTTAGTATTATGAATAATTCTGTGTTGAAAAAATTGGTTATTCTATTTGAAAATGCCTTAACTCTTATAAATTTCTATGCCCTTTACTCTTATAAATTTCCATGCCCTTTAAATTCAATTGCTATTGTTCCTTGTAATCTTGAGTGCATAACTTCAACTTCCAAGATTTTTATCTCATTTCATTTTAATGAAATAGACAGCTTGCCTGTAAAATATTTTTATATTGTTATAGTTCCATTTATTTACCACTTTTATAAATTTCTCATAATAATAAAGTATACATTAAATTAAAGACCTTGACAAATTTTATTATCCATTTCAATAAAGTGCTCCAATATCATTATTAAAATTTTCTGTCACTTAAGTTTAGTGAGAATGAAGTATTTCTTATGTCAATTTTTTGTTTTGAAAAATTGGGTAGAAAATTACAATATTAGTGATGTGTGAAAGTTGCCATTCATTTTTTTAATGCTTAATGTGTATATTTATATACTTTTGTGGAGTGATTGCTTGGGAATAGGGATGCTTTCTTTATGAACTCTTAAAGAAAGTAAGCCTGCACATTTATCCCATGATATGACTTTTGTTTCTGTGCCACTCCCATAATTTATATCATTCTTGGCTTAGAAATGGTATTTAGAATTCAAACTTATTATTTACACATAAAATTCTCAGAAATGTACTAAAGAACATTTAATTAATTTTTCTAAAATGACTTAAAGTATTTTTTCTTAAAAACGCAAATCTAATGTTTTCAAGACGTGTTGGAATGTCAAAAAACGGTATGTACGTTTCATCACCTGTTATAATTTTAGAAATGATGCCGTGACCACCATTATTTAGCAATTTAAGAGTTTCTTTACTTATTCTGACACGTTCCTCTTTTTGGTGCTCAGTTAGATTATGGGGAACCCAACGACAAACTACTTTTTTCATATGTAATTCTTCATGAATGATTTTGTGTATGGCTGCGGATCCAATGTTAAGTTCCTTCTGTATCATTTGATAGGTACAGCAATTATCATCCATTAACATATTTCGTATAGCAGACACATTATCTGGGATTACTGCTGACGGCCGCCTTCCTGTGTGTTCTTCATCTTGAAGAAAATTATGACCTCTTAATTCTCTAAACCATCTGAATACAGTAGCACGAGCTGGAGATTCATCATCAAATGCTAATTGCAACCGTGAACACATTCTTCTTGATTTAATCCTGATTTAAAGTCATAGAAAATAATAGCGCGAACATGTTCTTGCTTCAGCTCCATTTTCTCTCCTGTTTAAAAATTATTCTACGTTAAACAAGTTGAAGTAAGTCAGTAAAAAATCGTCTTCCGTGTTAAAATACTTTGTATTTTAAAATTAATCTGTTATTTTTATTTTGTAAATTCTCGTCTGGGCATATCTCAAATATTTCAGAGTAACCCTTGTATTACAGGAAATAGTTCAATATTAATTTTAAGTAAAAGTGAAAACTTTTACTGTACATTCTTTGAGAATCTTCAAGCTACTCTTTTTCTATTATATTGTAATTCATTAGAAGAAATCCCTGTTTATAAATAGCTGAATAAACAATACCTGCAGTGTAAAGTATTACAAGCAATTTATATCATCTGCATTCTTTTGATCAATCAGCAAAATTGGTAAGTTGTATTTTTTTATTGACACATTTATGCTTATTCTAGTTTTGTCCATTAATCATTCAAACTTTAATAAAGTATATATTGTACTCAATTTTCCAAAAATTTTGTCTTTTCATCTTCATCACAAAGATACCCCTGTTTATCCATCTTAAAATGAATTTTAACTTACATGTGAATTTTATTTGTTTTTATTTTTTCTCATTTAAATATGTCACATTGCTACTTTAAATTTATGAAACCCTTTTCTGGTGAGATGTTATTTTTTCATCAATGAATGTAATATACAACAATGTGGTTTCATGTCATTAATGTTTTGAAATGGTAATACCTCAGATTTTTAATCAAAACTTTTTCCTTTGCTTATGATTAACTTCTTTATTTGTTTAAAAAAATTAAGTAAACTCATTAGTTTTAGTAATTTTGTATTGACATCTTGTTCCAGCCATCATATAATATTTCCTGTTTCTTGGAACCAAATTCATTTTTAGATAACTTACTCTTACACATGCTTTGTTTTTAGTTTATAAATTGTTTTTTAATGCAATTTCAAAAACTGATTGTTATAAATTATGCTATAGCAAATTATTTCAAAGGAATGGTTTCGAGAGTAAACTGACTAATTTCTTTTCATGAATCACAAATTTATGCTGTTTGATAGTCCTCTTAATTTAGTGTTTCAGTAGCTCATTTGTTTGCTAAATTTTCTTTTCAAATACTATTGCTATTAAATTATGTACTTTTTTGTGAGTTCTTTGAAATAATACATCTATATTACAGTTTTTCAAACAACAAGTTTCTCTAATTACTTTGAGTAACACAGACATACTACTAAAAGTATTTAATTTAATATAGTAGCCTTTGTGTTTTGCTTTGTCATTATTTAACATGTAATATATTAAACTTATATTTAATATATCAAACTTATATTTAATATATTAAACTTATATTTTATAACAATTTTCATTAAAAATTTTCATTAGTATAATTGAAATAACTATTTATGGGAACCAGTTTTGAATCTTTGTTGTTTTATTCCTGTAAAACCTCTTTATTTTAAAATAACTCAGTTAAGAAAATATTAACTTTTATGAGTTACAGGATAACTGTACATTAAAACTTTATAAGTTGTTATCAGTTTCATCATTAACTTACTCTGAATGTACTATTACAAAGGTCGTAAGTATTGAATTTCTTATATTAACTCTTGTAACAATTTTAATGTAAATTATAAAGTGCTTATTTCCTCATCCTATATAATAAATAATAATAATATAAACATGAAATAAACGTCTTAATGATAGGAATATATTCGTTAAAATATTGTAATCTTTCAATAAATATTACAATGTTTAATATATTCAATAATAATGTTAGAAAATATCTGTTGCTATTGGTCTAGATTAATATTAAGGTCGTATTAAGATCCATTCTATTTTGAGACCTAACTTGGCATGAAAGTATTACCAAGTGTTAAATAATGTAACATATTTTTGAAATTTTTATTGATCATAAAATAAATTTCTATTCTTTGTATTTTCAATGAACAATTATTAGAGATTTTTTCCTTTATTTCTCCCAGTATTAAAAGTAGGAAAGTAAATTGATAGAACAATACTTTTTAACAAAGCTTGAAAGAAAAAGTTTTCATTAACATTTTGCTAAATGTTTTGTTTTCAAAAAGTAAAAACTTCAAATTGCCATACTTTTTGTTTCAATGAATTCTTAATTTTTTGTAAAAACGAGGAACAAAAAGTCAAGCTATCAGTTTTTAATTGCAAATGGTATGTATATAAGGAACACAATTGCATGAGCTCTAACTAAGTAGCCATGTTGAATGATCAGCACTTTTGCCTTTGATTCCACAGTTCATGGGTTTGATTTCCATCTTGGTATGGATATTTGTAGGAGTTCAGAATCCAGTTTAAAATGTAATTTCTGGCCTAAGTTCTCACTTGTAGTGAAAGACCTTTAAATGACAAGCAAACAAATCCAGCTTTCTTACTAAGAAGGTACAGATATTTAATTTCTTTATATTTATATTAAAATACTTTTTTTATTTCATTGAAATTCGAAAAAAATATTACCCTTTGTATGTATCCACTATAAATAATTTATTGTTAATTATGCTATCACACACATTCTCACTTTCTTACTATGGGAATGTTCTTATTTATGTTTGCTGAGAGTATTTAATGTTTTTTTTCTACTGATTAGGTTTTGCACTTATCACATAAAATACTTATTTTAAATTTTATTTTTTACTTTGCAATAAGAAATTTGTTTCTATTTCAAAGTTATGTTTTGTTTTTGAGATTATTTCATAATTTATGTCATTATATTCAATCTTCTGCTATTTTTAATCATGTAAATGTTGCTCCATTGTTTTATATTTTTAACTACTTTATTTTTTTGTTTACACAACTTTATGATTACCATTTTATTCTACCTACTAGAATTTTTGTACGAAATCTGTTTAATCTTGCATCTCTAGGTTTTGAAAGATCAACATATTCAATCAAAATTTACTTTTATTCATTAATGTTTATAAAACTACTCAGAATTGCTAAGCTTATTTGATTATTAAAAAAAAATTATGATATTGCTTTAAAAAACTTAATTCATGAAAAATTATTCTTATTTGTCTTATTGAATCAATTATGATTTTTTTAAATGTCTTCCTAGTATAAATCATTTTAAACCCAGATAGATGCTTTTGTTTTCAATATAATAATGTATAATTATGAAAGAAAACAATATTATATAATATTTTAACTATTTCAGTTTTATTATGCCTTATTTTATAAGATATATATATATATATATATATATAGTAATAAAATTTTAAGTGCCTGCTATTTAGAAGGATGGTGTAAAATTATTTGGTGGTTGACCTCTGGTACCATGTCCTGTAACAGCAAATACTGCTCCAGCTTGAGGGTATGCTCTCTTATCTTCTTCTGTATGGCTCTTTGCTGTAGTCACATAAAGAATGTCAAAATGTGGACCACCAAAACAACAAGATGTTACATTCTTTGCTGGCATATCAATTTTTTTCAAAATGACTTCTGAAAATGAATATTAATTGTCTATTAAAATTTATAATTATGTATAAAATTTCAAAATTTAATCAAGTGTTAATAACTAAAATATTGTAAAAGGAAACTACATTAGGTGTCATCCTTCATCTTTTAATAATTCCAAAGTAATTTCTTGATTCTTATTAAAATAGACTAAATATGATTATTAAAAATGCTTTGACAAATGTTTTCTAGTAGTTGAATATTTTTTCTTGCCAAGATTGTTAATCTATATTGTATAAAATAAAAAATTTATACCTTATGAAATCTGTATAATTCAGTTGTATATAACCTTGTTGCTTTATCTTGGCATGCAAAACATCTGACCAAGCATAATTTAAATTTCAAAATTTGTTGATGAGTATTCAGATGTAAATTGTATGAATATACAATTAAGTTTCTAATAATTACTGTTTTCTGTATTCCAAATTCTCTGATTTTTCTGATATTCTGAATCTGATACATTGATTTAATCTTATGATAGGATAGTGGCTAGAATTAATTGATGAACTTCCCAAATCACTTCAGTGTAATCTTGATTCTTAGCACATAGTTGTCTTGGTAGATTCTGCTACCTGTGTTATAAATTAATCCCACACATATAAATAATTGATTCATATGGTGCTCAAATAGTTCAAATTTCTCAGATATATTCTAGAGGAATGTCTATTGGGGAGTTTCTTAGCTATTATAGTTCAATGAATTTTTTATATTGGAAAAATTTGTATCTTTGTATTTGATATCTGCTTGACCAATGTTTTTCATCTAGATTTACTTACAAGGATCAGTAAAATATTTTGCTACTTTGTCACTAACCTGTGAGTTTAGTAATTAAACATATTGCCACAAATTTTACCCAGAAATTAGTCATAAAGACAAAATAATTTTATAAATTATTTCAATAGATATTCAGATTTCAAGTAATCAGCAATATTCAAGGCAGACAGACATACTAACTGGTGTACAGCATGGCACTTTATTGAAGGCGATTAGGTACATATGTTACCAGTTTGTTATATTTTTTGTCATCAATCATATCATTTTCTTAATTAGTAAACTATTGTTATTGTAATGTATAGATCTGTTTTAATATCATTTGTCAGCCAATGACACTTTGGATTTTGGATAGATAGCTGGATATTTCGCTGACTGGCAAATATATCTCGGACCAGTGCTGGTCCATGAACCAGCTGTTGACAAAACAGTGCATTTTCAAACCCATTAATTACTAAAAAATTTAGTGGTGCAACTGCTCATTTAGGGGCCAAGTCTTACACTGCCCATATAGGTTTTCACAACTGAAGGTTCTGGTGTGAAAAGTATATATAGGTGGTCAGTCTAGCTCAAAATCCCCAGTGTTATATAATAAGTTTTCTATAATAGTATATCTATATACTATTATAGAAAACTTACTAAACTCTATCGATTTTGAGTTAGGTGGTCAGCCTAACTCAAAATCCCCAGTGTTTAGTTTCAAAGTATGCTTTGTACTCAATTTTATTGATCCACTGAAGTGATGGAAGGCGTAGTTAACTTTTCCCAACCTGAGGATAGAGCCTTGCACTTGTTCCTTGGTAGTGTGAAACATACACTATGCCTCTAATTTTCCCTTTAATTACTACTTAAAGCAAAACATACCCTTTTATATATTATAATCTGTTCATATCTGACAATTCCTCTTATCAAACATTAACAATATTAGTTGAAAGTTCAATAGAACATACTCAGCTTTCCTCAATCAAAAGCTGGAACTTGAATTTTTCAACTGAGGAAGTGGGTAAAAAGAACTCTGTGAATTTATGTTTTTTATAATGTTTTTGTATTTTGATGTCATGAGTTTGATTTGCATATGATATTTCCTTTTCTATTACAATTTAAATCATGGATATCTTATGACATGCATGTAATTATCTGTGTAGTTATGTTAGAACCATGTGCCTTTATTTTGTTTCTAAGCAGTGTAAATTATGCATGCCTTCACTAAATTAATATTTATGTTGTAAAATATATATTAAGAAAGCATCTATTATTATCAGAGAAAAGTGAAATCTTTATCAAAGTGTATTTGCCTTATCTGTGATGTATAAATTTTAATTGCAGCTTTTATTATATCAAAAATATTTTATTGAAGCATTTCTCTTACTTGATATTGGATCAATCCGAAGAATGCATGCGCCTCCATAATGAGCCACCCATAGTTTTCCTTCTATATCAATAGTCATTCCATCTGGTACACCCAAATTCTGGTACAGATTATTTGTGTTGTAGTCAATAAGAGTTCTTTGATTGGCTATAGAAGTGACAAAAAGAAAAAAATTGTATGGAAATGATTTGTCATACTGGTTTTTTATTTTTAATGATTTGAGTTTTGTAAATATATTATACTTGCTGTTCCTTGTTCTAAATTGTAATCAAAAGCATATATTTTTCGACCTTCGGAATCAATATAATATAATGTATCATTTGTTAGTGACCATGCTAATCCATTGGAAAGAGTAATTTTATCAGCAACTTGTACCAAAGTGTAATTTTTGTCCATTGTGTAGAGATGTCCTTTTTCTGTTTGCCCTTCAGTTAATGTACCTGTTTAAAATATATTTCAATACATGAATGCATTTAAAGGTTTAAAATAACTTATTTATTAAATACAGTTGAATTTCCTTTAAATGAGATTTAATTTTCAACAGTTTGGTAATTAAATTTTGAGGTTCGGTTGCTAAAGTTTTTATCATTATTCTCATTATTTTTAAGCATATTGAGTTCAAATAACAAAACAAGTAGACATTTCATGCATATTGTAAATTTATTTAATTTTATGCCATTTAATTTTAATGCTTCATGATTTGTTTGAGAGATAAAAATAATAAATAATAATTTCAAAGTTACAATTTAATTTTAAAAAACTGTGTATCATTTCCCAATATTTAAAAAAGATTATGCAGTTGATCTTAAAATAAGTGCTCCTTATTTTAATTTATGTGTTGTAACAAATCATATACTTATCAACACATTTTAAATGTCGTTATCAAATGCCTCAGCATATCCGATATATTTAAATTTTTCTCCACTATAAAGAGTGGAATTGATGACTATTGTTTAAAGAGCATCATGTGTAGTTGTGCCAGTCACACCAAAAGTGGGTCCTTGTGATTTAGAAGCTGGAACCCTATCGAAGAAATTTTAATTTCCAAGTTATCCACAGATGTAACATTTCATTTGGAAATCATTGTAAACAATCAGTTTTATTATACTTTTACTGCTGTTATTAAATACAGTGGTTTTCTTCTTGTCAAATCTTTTAATCACAAGCACAGTATCTTAACTTACCAATGTACTGCATCCTAATAGATTTTAAATAAAAATGCTTAAAGCTAAAAAAATATTTTAATTAAAGATATTACAAAATTTAAAAGAATGGGGATTTTTTTGCAAAGATTAAGAATTAGTTTGTATTTGGAAACAAAATACAAATTAATTCTTTACCTTATGCAAAAATAATTTAAAAATTTTCGGATTATATATTAAATTTTAGAAAAGTTTGCTACTACTAAATAATCTGCGAAATAATGTTTTATGAATGATAAAAAAATATCTTTTGTCAGTTACTTGATGTTCATTGAGAACTTTTGTGTGAACATTGAATTATTTAGTAATTACTAGAAATCATTGATATATATATATATAACCTTCCAACAGTTTTTATTCAAGAATTTCTGAAAATGTTTATATATTGAAACAAGTTAGTAAACAGAAAGGAATTCCAGTGGTGGCGGTAACAAAATGGTTTGAAAAAATGTTTCATTAATTATTTTTGAAAATTTTGATTTATATTGTTACATATTATATTCATTAACTTCAAGTATATATATTATTTAATATTTATTAAGCCATAGTAATTAAACATGAACAAATGCCTTTGATGTTTTGATATCTTGTTTATTTAATTTTACTGTCTATTTATTTTTAAGAATTTTTGAGGAAGATTTGTGCTTATTATATACATATATATATAATATTTTGAAACAAAAGGAATGAATATAATAACAATTTAACGAAAATAACTTCTTTAGATAATGCATTTAATTTTATCTTGAAATTTCAATACTGTTAATGAAATTAATTTTTCTCTTATTGTAATTATAAATTTATTTTCTGTTATGTTTGCAAGAACTCTTTCATCATTTTCTATTTAAAATAGTATTATATATATTATGAGTTGATGTATAATCTCTTTTGTTTTAGCTTACGATTATAAATTTTAACTTTATAATTTACAGATACTGTTATATAGATAAGGTAAATTTCATTAGTAACTTAAGTCTTAAAAAATTCACTTTTCAGAAGAGGAATTGTCCTATAACCTAATCATTGAATGTGCTTTTAAATTTATGCAGAGTTAAAATAGGGATATAGTGGTACATATTAAAGTTTAGCTTCTTGCATTACAATGGCTATAAAACGATTACAAAAATTTACATTTATTGAAGTGTGCACGAATTATGTATATATAATTAAATACTTCTACATCATAATAAAACAGCAAATACAATTCAAGGGCATAAAATTTCTTAATAAGAATTTCTTACTAGTTCATTAAACTAACTACAATGTAAAAATTTTACTTTGAGTGATTTTTCTTGAAAAATGCATTCTTAAAAATAATTAAAAATATGATTTTAAATTAATTATATCAAATTAATTAAACTAAATTTTTTTAAGAACACAAATTGCTTACCTGTCCATAACCGGCCTCGTGCATCACATTTGCCGTCATTGAAACGGTATTTAGGGTCATTTGAATTCAACTGGGTGAGAAGCTCCGACTCTCCACTGACAAAATTCAATTTTCTAATTTCATTCGTTTTTGTTATCAATAATTTTGAAGAGTCTGAACGGTAAGGAATTACGAAGGTTGTTATACCATCTGGAAAAATTTACATAATTATTAGAGTCTGCAAAAAATATACTTAAAGTAACAAATCACAGGCTTTAAAAGTCTTGATATTGCATTTTCATATATTTTTAATTCATTAATCTTGAATGTTTTCGAACTTATTTCACTTTTTAAAGAAAATATTCAGAAATTTTGTGACTAGTATATAGTCATTAGAATTTCTAGTCATTAAAATCTCTTAATGGAGGATTTCATCGAAGTAAATTTTTTTTATTTATTTACTGTTTAATACTGAATTTGAACCTGTTGAAATAAACTGCTTTTATTGATTACTTATCGATAAAAGTTCCTATTGTAAGTATAGCTTCATTAATTTCTATTATCTGTTTTCAATCGAAACACTTGTCTTTAGGTTAATAAATATTACTTTTTCTTTATACTAGAAAAAATCTTTTAGTCTTCTAATGGTGTTTTGAGAACCTTTTGGTGACAGAATAAACAAACTTGGTAAGTGTATTCTTTATTTTAGCTTTTCTTTTTTAAAAAATGTTTTATATTGTAATAATTATTGAGTTAAGTTATTTTTTTAAATTTTGATCTTGTTTTGAGAATCTTAACAGGATTAATCAGCTAGGTAAGTCTATTCGTATTAATCTTTTTAAATTCATTAATTTCTAATAATTACTTTGGCAGCCTTATATCTTTTTATTTACACTCATAAAAGCTTCTACAAGTTTAGTTCTAGTTTTGTATGGAAAATTTTTTGACAAATTCTTTTTAGAATAAGACCATTAAGTTTTCACACGAAATTATGTTTTTTAATTGAATGACATAAATACTGTAGAGATTAATTTCGTTTAGTTTTGCTGATTTATAGTTGTCACAAAGGTAAGTTTTAATAAATATTTTAATTTTATAACAGTTTAAATTTTTGCTGTGCAACAGACTGAAATTGCTTTTCGTTCTTGAATTTCAGATTATGGCTAATACTTTTTTTTAGGAAATAGAGTATGATTAGTACTTATACAATAGCTTGGCTACCTATGTTTTAATAAAATTTATGCCTATTCAAAATGCATGATAATTAGATTGAATTTGTTCATATTGTTAAACAATGATGGATATAAGTACTTTTTTTATTTTGTGTATGTGTTAAAGTGGGTTATAGGCATCATTTATGTGATTATTTGCAACTCTTATGCCCTAAGATTAAGAAGATATAAAAACAATTTCTACATTAAAATTGTATTACAACTATATTTAGATCTATTACCATTGAACTGAAAGGAAATCTGAAAATACCCATAAGCAATTTTCAATAATGTCAGGACCATTATATAATCACAACTGCCCTCTTTTATTGTAATGCTAAGATTTCTGTTAACAATAATGTGTTGTTGCCTATATAAATTGCCTCAAAATATTTAAGTGGATTTGCGAAAAGAAAAATGCAATGTCTTCTTCCTAATCGATGGTAGCACCATTATGACCTTCAACAGTGTTATCTTTTTAGATACCATTACTCATTGCTTCTTGAATCCACTCGGTATCACTTGCGATTATTTGCTTGTAGCTTCTTCAGTGTCCGCATTAATGCTTTGAATTATCCTCCATTTCTTGTTAACTAGTGGAGTAAATTGTCTAACTTAATATTTTTTCTTTCATATACCAAATAGCAAGGAGCGTGGAGACTTAATTGATTAGAGCATCGTTCTCATTACCGGTAGGTAGTGAGTTTGAATCCCTACTTAATAGAAGATCCATCATGTGCACTAAAATTGGCTAGAACACGTTAAATAGATTGCTATGTCCTCCAAGTGAAATGATACTTCTAGAAATGGCAGATCAAGTATTGGGGTTTTCTGCTTGGTTTCTACTTCTAAATTACAAAGACTCTCACCCGACTGCTTCCACCTATCATTGCCTTATTTTGTGACCAGAGATATTTATGGCCTAGCGACAACCGAAGGATTACTGCTTTGGCTTTCGGTTCAACAGTTCGTGGATTGGATTCCTACATCAAGCCTGGCTATTTGTTGTAATAGTTCGGGATCCATTTTGCTGTGATGTAGGTCCTCGTCTTATTAGTTTTCATGTGAAAGAAAATAAATGTTGAGTTACAAAATAAAATAAACCTGGGATATTTAAGTACGGTGCTAGGTCTATTTCAACATGAAAGTGATTGAATGAGAATTTCCGTTACATGCTCCAAACGTCATAGAATTTGTACTCTTGTTTTGATTTTTTAATTAATAATCAAAATGGGTTACATTTATTAAAATCGACGTTAAAGATATATTTAGCAGAAATGTAAGTCAGGAAAATCTTATTTTATCCTGATATTTTCAGTTTATCAATTCGCTATTTGTCAAATAAACGAATTTATTGTATTCCATACTTTTAAAATGTATTTTCTATACTGAATTGCATTTCTCACTTTAAATTGCATACTTTTTGTGATTGAGATAGAAACTACTTTCTCTGAATTTTTTTTTATCATACATAGATTAGCTATCAATTACATTAATAATATCCTTACATACTTTTTCAAATTCTTACGTTAATTTGATATCACCTTAGCCAATAGTTATCTGATAATCATTTTTTTTTCTTATACAAAGCATCACACTCTAAATATTCACTAGTCAGCAACGTTCAAAGTCATTATGCGTATAAGAAAACTTCTGTACATGCATGCAATGTCTTCGTTTATGTACTACCACTACCTATTTTACACGTATGCGTTGAAAAGCCAATGATTTGCATATCACAGCATATTCTCGTATAAATTTCTCGTGTAGCGTAGAATTTTCGGTACATTCTTGTTATAGTGATTACGTATTTGATGCGGTAAATTGGCTGCATTATATTCAGGTTCATAAATATATGCTATCTCTCTCATTATAGTGGCAGAATTGTTTAATTTCTCTAATTATCCAGATAATCAATCGGCACTTATCTACTAATCACTTTGACCCATCGTTATCTCAGGTTATTTAATTTATAACACATTCATAACCATTCTAGTTCAATTTCTCCATATAAATTTATTTACTCAAATCACTAAAAACTCCATTTTTACTCCGATTAAAACATACGTATCTTTTTCACACAGCTTGGAAGATTTTTCTCTTAATACAATTCAAATGACATGTAGAGGGCGCTTCACACCATACTCACTTTGTTACCAGGAAGCGCTGTATGGCAACACAGAACATACCATTAACATGTTTACTTAAACATTCAATTGACTTAAACAACCCATTGATATGTTTACTTAAACATTCAATAAATCAAGAAAAACATAAAATATAAACAAATAATAACAATAAAAATACAACTCATTAAATAAATAGATCACTCAGGTGATGGCAAAACACAAATTTTCGAAATTGAGCGTTTAAAAGTTCCATTTTGAGTTTTTAGTTTTACAACTCTTATTTTCCATCAGTATCCTGGTACACTTCAATGACTCTACCTAGAGGCCATTTATTAATAGGCAAATTTTCCTCAATTAATAGGACCATGTCCCCAATTTTAACGTCATCTTTTTCAAATCTCCATTTGCCTCGTTGTTGAAACTCGCTTAAAATATAAAGGCGCCATTTTTGCCAAATTAATTGAACCAATTTTGAAATTTTTTGCCACTCGTTAAGTCTATTTTCCTTTATGTGTGTTAAGTTAGGTTCAATGATTGAATTTAAAGATCGATTGATCATGAAGTGAGCAGGAGTTAAAACTCCAAAATCTTCTTCATTCGCTGTTAGTGGACACTAAGGTCTCAAATTTAACACTGCCTCAATTTGCGTGACTTCTGTTAACATTTCCTCATCAGTCAAATTCGAGCCTCCCACGACTCTCTTAAAATGGTACTTGAAAGCTTTTACCCCAGCCTCCCAGAGACCTCCAAACTTGGGCAACCTGCGAAGTATAAATTTCCACTCAATTTCCTCACTTGCCAAATATGTGGTTAATTTTTCATCCGGATTTTTAAGTAACCGAAGAAATTCTCTAAGTAAGTTATTGGCAACGGTGAAGTTAGTTGCATTGTTAGAATAAAGTCGAGAGCATTTACCTCTACGAGCAATGAACCTCTTTAAAGCAGCGATAAACGACTCTGATGTCAAATCCAATAATGTCTCAATGTGCACTGCTTTAAATATAAAACAAACAAAAATACAAATGTAAATTTTTTATAAGATAGTTCGACGTTCATATCCAACTTTAATCACGAAGGGATCACATAAGTCCACGCCAGACATATTGAAGCAGTAGTCCAATTGGACTCTGTCCTTTGGCAGATTGCCTATAATTTGGTTTGCAGCGATAGGTTTTGCTTTAAAGCAAGGAATGCACTGGTGAACTAGCAGATCTGGCAGCCGAATGGTAAGCGCTCTTGCCTTCGGTTCAACAGTTCGTGGATTCGAATCCCACCTTGGGCATGGATGTTTGTAGTGGTTCGGAATCCATTTTAAACCATAGGTCCCGGTCTAATTAGCCTTCGTGAGCTAAAAATGACTGTTGAGCGACAAACAAGAACAAGCACTGGTGAACTACCTTTCTACACATAGACCGACCATTTATCCGCCAAAATTTTTCTCTAACCAAACTTAGTAGTGTCGAAGCACCAATATGCAAATAAATACCTTAGATGATAATATGTAACTACAGTTACAGTAAATTTGTTGTTTTGGGGCAAAATTGCCGGGTGTTTTTCGTAATAATTTAAACTAGCATTACCTAGTCGGCCTTCAACTCGTAAGATACCTGTATCGTCCAGAAAAGGATTTAAACTCTTTAGCTTACTTTTAGGGGGCACGGATCCTCTGAGTTGCAGACTTTTAATGTCTGCACTGTAAGTTTGACATTGTATCAATTTTAGAAGAAGATCCTCGGATACTCGTAGCTCATCAGTGCTAAGGGGTCCTCTATTTCTATAGAGGGGTTCTCTCCAATTTTCCACAAACCTAAGAATAAAACTAAAAATACGAATATTGTTATATAATTTTTACTAAGAGGGAGAAGGTTGTTAATCAGTTCATTTACAGTAACAGAAAAATTAAAATGTTCGTAGTTCGACTGTCCACGATTTTTCAATTCAGAGGTGAAGTCACAGTTGGAATAGTCATTGTTCATCAAAACACTATATCCATTCCACCACAAGGAACAATTCATGAGCTTATCAGGATCTAGGCCTTGATACAAGCAGTCCACGAGGTTTTGTTCGGATGAAATGTAGTTCCACTGTTCGGGATTAGAATTCTGGATTGTAGATACTCTGCTTCTGACAAATTGTTTTAAATCTATTGGATCTTTCCTGATCCATGCTAAAATGACTGTGGAATCAGACCACAAATGGACGGAATTCACTGTCGCCTTCATCGCTGCTAACACCTTTTTTACAAGTTGAGAAAGTAAAACAGCAGCACATAATCCTATCTCTGGAATTGTTAAGCTCTTGGTGGGTGCTATCCGTGATTTGCTAGTTACCAATTTATTTCACCATGACGTTTTCCTCTTCATCTCTTGATTTACAATGAACAGCTGCACCATAACCAAGCTCTGATGCATCACCAAACCCGTGAATTTCTATAATGGATGGACGTTCAATAAGGATACGTCTTTTAACTTTGATGTCCTTTATACGCTTTAAAGACAATAAAAATTGATGCCATTCTTCCTTCTCTTTCTCGGGGAGTCCATCGTTCCAGTTCAAGTTCAACCTCCACAATTTTTGCATAAATATTTTTGCTTTCGTTATAGCAGGGCCCAAAAGACCTAAAGGGTCAAAGAGTCTGGCGACTGCAGATAACACTTGTCTCTTGTTGTAGGAATAACTTAATTCCACTTCTACTCGAAAGATAAAAGTATTGTCCCTTGGATTCTAGAATGCGCCTAAAGTTTTAGTTTCTACATCCGTCTTATCAAACATATATCCAGCCTCAGAAATCACTGGAGGAGTGGTAAAGTTTGTAAACCATTTATGCAAAGTCATACCTGCACTGTTCAAAATGGCTATCAGTTGTCGTTGCAACTCTTCGGCCTCGCTCTTTGTGGGTATGCCAGTCAAAACATCGTCCATGTAGAAATGTTCGCGAAGAACTGGTGCTGCTCTAGGGAACCTTTTCTCTTCATCGTTCGATAACTGCAGTAAAGTTCTCATCGCTAGATATGGGGCGCTCACTGTTCCATACGTAACTGTAAGTAACTTATAAGTTTTGGGCTTCTCAACAGGACTCTCACTCCATACAATTCGTTGCTATAGGTAATGATCTGGGTTTATTTTTATCATACAGTATATCATTTTGACATCAGCTGTAAAGGCGTATAAATTCTCTCTGAAACTAATCATAATAGAGAATAAGTATTTTTGTATTACACCTCCGTTTTTAATTGTATGGAGTTTAAGGATGTACCATTAGAGGTTTTAGAAGAGCAATTGAATACTACACGTAATTTGGTGGTACTCTTCTCAGGTCTGTATACCCCGTGATGCGGAGCATAATATGTAACATTTGAATCCTTTGTTTCTTAAATCAATCTCATTTGTCCTAGCTCTTCATATTTCTTTAGAAATGTCTTATACATTTCACAATAGTTGGTATCTTTCTGCAAACGCGACCACAGCGACTGAAGTTTCCCAAGAGCAATATCTCTACTCTGACCTAAACACGATGGATGTTCTTTAAATGTCATTTTAACTGTGTATTTGCCTGAATCGTCCTGTAATGTGTATTTGCAAAATGCTCCTCGCACAGAGTTTGTTCTTTGTTATCTCTGCATCTATACTTTCAATTTCCCAGAACCTTTTTAATGTGTTATTTAAATTATCCTCTCTGATTAATCCAAATTATTGAACTTTATCCGTATTTTTGTTAATCCGCAGTGATTTTTAACCTCATTGTCCTGTTCTACACAACCACTTGCTACGTATCCAAAAACCGTATTTTGTAGTAGTAATTTAGAATTTGGGCAGACGATCTGACCTGGTCTTAGTAAGTCGTAAAATAATTTCGCGCCTAGTAACATGTCAATTCTGTCAGGAACATTAAATCGGTTGTCAGCTAATTCAATTAAATTAGAAAATTTTTCCTTTACTCTCACCTCTATTACTCTTTGCGGAATGAAATCTGTAATTTTCTTTACTACCAGCATACTTATTTCTCTCTCAAAACTCCCATCCTTATATGAAATTGTTGTCTCTACGGAACCCATGACTGTCATGACTGCATTATCTAAACCCAAAATTAAAGTGTTTGTTTTATTACTTTTTAACCGCAAATATTATTAGCACACTGTGATGTTAAAAGACACGTTTGAGAGCCTACATCTGATAAGCATTTATTCTCCTTATACTCTGAAAACTTATCCTTTATAAGAATACAAGCCGTACTTAGCAAAACACGTTTTGTTTTATTTTTAATGAATCCACTAGTTACAATTGACTGGTTTGTTTCTGGTACCACATTAAAATTGTTTATTACATCATGTCATGTTGAATCGCGAGTCTTTTCTTTTTTGCCTTGATTATTTTGATTCTCATCTTTAGAATAGTGAATTAAAGTGTTATGTGGTAAACCACAGAAACAATCACTTGATCGGCCATGTTTGAACACAGCAATTATAATTTAAACATTTGAAACAGGCTCTATTCCTCTTTACGACTTCAACACTTTCCTTTACAGAAAGTCTTTTGAACTGGGGACAACCATATAACCCATGTTTCTCATTTGAATTGAGCACCCTACCTTTAGCAATTTTAACCTCAGATAAAAATGCATTTGTATTTCTATTATACCTTCGATTAACACTAGTGTTCTCAATAATATTTTTTCCGCGAGAAGTGAAAAATAAATCTATTTCCCTTCTCAATTCACTCGGAGAAAACCATTTATCTCCTTGCCTTACACTTATAAATGAAGCAGTTTCTTTATCTAATGTTTGGTATATTTTATCCGAAATAATAGTTCTTTAAGTTTCAAAATCAGAAACCTTTCTTAATTTTAGATAATAGTTCCAACTGGTTATTAGACGTGACGCGAACTGAACACGAGTTTCATTAAGTTGTCTAAGTTTTTCTAAAATTCTCTAGGCAAGAGTATGCCGCTGGTTCAAGCTCTCTCAAAACTAAAGATTTTATTTTCTCATAATTTGTTAAATCTTTATCTTGGAAATACGTTATTATATTAGACGCTTTGTCACCAATTAAATTTAGCAAAATCTCTGCTTTTAAACTCCCTAATACATTTTTTGTATTAAATGCTTTATAATTTTATTCTTTATAATTTGATCTAAAGACTCAAATTTTATTTCATTTTCACTAACACTCATTTTATTCTCATTTCTAATTTTAGCCAATTCTAACTCGTTTTGCGATCTTTGAAATTTTAGTTTTTCGATTTCAATCGCTCGTTGCTCCTCAATTTTTCTATTCTCTATTATTGTATTTATTAACTCCTTCCCAAAATCCGGTTTTGTTTTATAAATATCGCTTGTTTCAATAAGCTCAATTAATGACGTAATTGTCGCTTTTTCCTCGACCTTTAAATTTAATTCGATCGCGATTTGCTTAAAATCAACTTTTAAAGCACCTTTAACATTTTTTGTTTTTGTTCTCAGATTATAAAATTAACGATAATGTTTCTCACAAATAATTAAAGAAAAAGTAAAGCTCCTATAAATCCTAAATAACTTAATAATAATAATAAACAGGAACACGTCTCAAATATTTAATGAAAACGAAACTCTCAAGCAAGAACAAATCGAAACTAAAGAACACAAACTCCGTATCTTATAATAAGAAATTACTCGTAAAAATTCCTCAAAACAAATAACAATATTGTTCTTACTTCGACTCCAGACATCATAGTGAACGAAGAATTGTATTTGATTAAACCAAAAAGGCAGCTGTTCATTTTCATAATTGCCGTTTGTAGCGCAACATTCGAACACTCGTTTTCAAAATTCCACCATTCACATTATTCTCAATTTGACACTTTAAATTTTTCCGTTGGCTCGGACGGACCACTGACTCTTCGTTAGCTCAGGTTATTTAATTTATAACACACTCATAATCACTCTAGTTCAATTTCTCCCTATAAATTTATGCCGATCTGGTAGCCGAATGGTTAGCGCTCTTGCCTTCGGTTCAACAGTTCGTGGGTTCGAATCCCACCTTGGGCATGGATGTTTGTAGTGGTTTGGAATCCACTTTAAGCCGTAGGTCCTGGTCTAATTAGCCCTCGTGACCGTTGTGCGTTGAATGACCGTTGAGCGACAAACAAACAAAACCATATAAATTTATTTACTCAAATCACTAAAAACTCCATTTTTACTCCGACTAAAACATATCTTTTTCACACACCTTCGAAGATTTTTCTCTTAATACAATTCAAATGATATGTAGAGGGCGCTTCACGCCAAACTCTTTCACCAGGAAGCGCGGTATGACAACACAGAACACACTTATTAAAATGAATAAAAGATTTTCTCTGAAACAACATTGTTAAGCTCTTGTATGCATAAATTAAAATGTCATTTATTTTGCGGTGTCTAAAGGATTGCGATGGAATCAATGAATTAGTTTATAAGCTCAATACTCAATCAATATAAAGTTTAATAAAAAGAATCAAACCTTTTAAAATGATATTGAAATTCTAATTATCTAAACAATCCATTTAATAAATTCAGTCAGTCAACAAATTAGATGGTAGAGTCAACTTTTTAATTTTAACGATATTAAGGCAGATAATGTACCTTGGTAAAAATATAGAAAACGCTTGATTCCACACATTAATGGAGCTAATCAGTTAATTAGCAGATTAATTAGATAATGTTCACATTAACGCTTTCGAAATTTAGCGATAACAAATATGTAATTGTTATCTTCTCCTCTAGGTATGTTTGATATAATAATTTGCAAGCAACAATGCATTTTTTAATTAAAATATTAAATGCATCGTATTCAAATTACTATTTTTTAAAGAAATTACACTATTTCAAACAATGTTCAGTGATGATTGTTTACCCAAGTCATCCAATATATGGGTAATAAACACCTACAATGTTTATTCATAATTTATTAATCTGAAGCATGTATTAAAACCCGAAGTTTAACACTGATTTGATAAAGCTTCTAGCTACTTTTTTGTTTTTTTAGTTGATCATTTCTTTTAATGAAGCACTAGAACTGTGCAATGTGTTTATAAGATGTAATCGTAAACAAACGATTACATCTTTTAAACACATTATGTGTAAAAAATGTGTTGCTTTATTCCGTAGCTTATTTAAACTTATTTGGTCCTTGTTATTAAATATTTGTGTCGAATAATAACATTTGAATTGGACACTTTTGGTTAGAAAGGAAAATTATTAAATTTAAATTTGTGTTATAAACATGAAAAACACTATTTAAAATAAAATAATTCTCAATTTTTTTCTTTTTAGCTTTGTCCTAAATAATACCTAAAAATTAAAAGAAATACTAGATGTATATAAAGCTTGTAGATAAAGTGAGAAAATTTTCACTTTTTTCTTGTCTTCTTTCCAATCTTGGACTTCCTTTCCGCTCTAAAAGTGTCGTTAGAATATTAGCTTTCGCTTCTCCTTTAGATCGATTATTTAATTTATTTTGTTTAAGGCATTTGTTAACTTACAGAATAAAAAAAAAAATGCTAAAACATCGTGGTTTATGCAATTGAAAAAAATTGTATCTCTCTTATGATTCAGAATTTCTGATATTTTATGCAAAATTCAAAACATAACAATTTATTTATATTCATAGATACATGGATATTTTTAAACAATAAGTTATAAAAAATGTATGAATTTATACTAACACAAGGCAAATCGCACAAACATTTCATTTGCAATTTAATTGTTTTTTTTTTTTTTTTTTCTTTTCATTTTAACGATAGGATTTGGAATTATTTTCTATTTTATTCAATATACATATAGGAATAATTATTCGACAAAAAATTATTTGGTTTCAAACTGATATTCAATCAAGCTATTTTTCGTTACATGTCTTACAAAGTTAATTTGAATGCTTTTAAAACAGTGGTTTATTTTTGATATTAACAAGTTTTCGGAATTTTGGCGTACAGATTTTTAGTTTTTGATTCACAGTTTAATAATATATTAATCAATTCCTGTTATTTTGTAAATTTTTCTGAATCTTAGAAAGAAGCATCATTAAAAGTTTTTTCAAGTTCCTTTAAATGGTAGTAATTCATCCAGTCTTAAAATTTCAACGAGTTTATTTTCAAAAATATTCATTTATCCCTTGTATTTTTTATATATGATTTTTGGTTAATGTTCAAGTAATATTATCGGCTTTTATTTCCATAACTATAATTTCTTTCATTGAAAAGAAATAAGTCAATTTAATTTTTCAAATGAAAGAAAGTACTGTGTGCATATCTCTCGTATTTAAATTATAGTATGGTAATTTGTGAAATTCACTTTTTTTTTTTTTACCAAAAGTTAATTGTTAAAGTAACCAAAAGATAATGAGTTTCAATGATAAATTCGCACGAAATCAGTACATCATTTAATTAATTTTAAGTTTTGAAATAAGGCAAACCAAGAACTTCTGCATATCAAGAAATTTTAAAATCAGTTTTTTGTGATGAAATTTTAAATTAATGTTTACTAAGCTTTGGTTCGTAGTTCATTTCATGTAATTTCTTATACACAAACAAGATATGTTTATGTTAAAAACGATGAAAGGTAAAATATGCTCCAGGAAGTGTAGCTTTATACTTTTTTGCATTAAAGTTATATATAAAACTGGCTACAAACTTTACTTGAGAAGGAAAGACAACTGTTTAATTTTTCAGTTCGAAAATCTTTCAAAGTAAATGCACAATAAAAATTCTGTGGTAGTAAAATGTATATTCAAAATATATTTGAAAATTAAAAATAAAAATTTTGTTATCTAAATATTGCGATCAACTATAATCGGATGACTAAAATACACTCATTAATTCCACCATAATTATTAAATTAAATACGATGTTTTTATACATAACAGAATATCCCATAACTTTTGTTATTTCTTCGCATTTGAGAAAGCATAGAATCCGTCATTTTTTGGTAAAAAATCAGTTGCCCTTATTCTGAAGAAACTAGAATATCCAATTTAAAACATGGCAATTTAAATTTTTTAGACTTTTTAATCCCTATGATTGCGAAGGTTACTGTTAAGATTGGATTTTTGTTTCTTAGAATACAGATTTTACTGGACCAATCACCTGCATTGAGTAATTTATTTTGTTGAACGGTATTTTTTTTCTTCTAATGTTTGATTTTTGTTAATGATTCTTTAAAATAACTAGATTTTGTTTTCGGTTTATTGTTATTTCCATTGAGGATTGATATCTGGCGAATTAAAATGATTTCATAATCTGAAATTGCCATTACCTATTATAATTGTGGAAAGTGTATTACTTAAATCTAATTTATAGGAATTCGGGCATATTGCTATTGTCGACCTGGCATCGCTAATTCTGATTCAGCTACTGTTGAACCGAGCTGGCAGCCGAATACGTAGTTAGCGCTCTTGCCTTCGCTTCAACAGTTTGTGGGTTCGAATCCCACCTTGGGCATAGATGTTTGTAGTGGTTCGAAATCCACTTTAAACCGTAGGTCCTGGTCTAATTAGCCCTCGTGTGCAAAAAATAACCGTTGAGTGACAAACCAGTCAGCTATTGTTGAGGATTCTAACTCTAGCGACTTGAATCTTTAGACTTTATCAAATGCTTCTGCTGGGACTCCATCCAAAATATGGAAAATCATATTATTAACTGTCTCTTAATAATAGAAATTATGTCTTCAACTCCCCGTTTGCTCAAATTTCAAAGGTTTGCGTCAATTCCACTCATCATTGAATTGTTTTCGAGTCCTAATTATGCTGTTGTGGTCTTGGATGTTTTTCGAGGTTTGCCAAATTCAACCTTTCTATTTTGATTACCGCATTTCCAGAATCATTTCCAAACAATTGAAATAATTGATTTTAGCACACTTTATTATTGAGAAATTTTGAATTAACTACGATTTTTTTTGATGTTGTTTCATGTTAATTAAAATTTATTCGTTTGATTTTTGATGCTTACGAAACGAACTCCAGGAAAAATGTAAAAACGTAAGTTTCGACTATCAAAAATTGTTTTATTTTAATGCAGTATAATTTATATATTAATCATTAATGTTATTATATATTCATTTTAATGCAAATCAAGATATATAACTTTTTGAAAATTATCTCTTTCTTAATAATCAGAACTGTCGATATTTTTTGTGCAGCCAATTTAATAATTAGACGTAACAGTTATCCATTCATCGTATGAAAATCACAGCATTCATTTTCGTGTGGTACATTATATATTGATGAAGTAATTAAATGTAATAGATATGCACTTTACTTAGTTAAATGTCTGTTATAATGGGATCATAGAGTTTGAAAGTTTTGCTACTCTTTTATCCGGTGTTTTAATTGACTGCCAAAGAAAAACTCAAATATATTATTTCATAAATGCTGGTTTCGCACACAAACCAAATTTAATTATTATAAAATTAAATTGCCAAAATTTTCGTGTGATTTCGGAAAGGAGATAAAAGGAAGCGAAGCCAACAGGAAAAATCGGAATACAATAAATAAAGTACTAAAATCTCATTGTCATTATAATTATGCTATCGGTATTTCACTTAAATAGTGTTTGGTATACTTCAATGTATCATCAGAGAGATAAATGTCAAAACTGTTATCACATTCTTTATCGAAATATTGAAAAAAGAATATCTATCCGTAGCGGAAGTCTGGCAGGGACCCCTAAATTTATAGAAAATTTCCCTTAAAATGTAAAGCATTATTTTATTGTACACTGGAAATTAATGCAAAGTAAGACTTTTTCTGACGAAAAATACATATTTAAAGTTTTAATATAATTTAGTAATATAAGTTATAGTTTGAAAATAAAATTTTTGTGATATGCATGTCAACAGGGCAGTTTAAATTTACTTTTAAAAATAAAATTTCAAAACATAAAAAAAAAAAAAAAAAAAAAAAAAAAAAAAAAATCTTGGGATTTTATAATCCCCCAACATTTTCTTTAAAACAATCTTCAAATTAATGTTATAAAATGATTTCAGAATATTTCCTAAAATTAAATAAAATGGCAACTACCCAAATAATTACTCTTATTTAAATAAAAAAAAAAATTTCAGGATATAAATTATATTTACCACAGTTGAAACCTAATTTATACTATGTTAAACATTTCAGTATGCACCGTGTATTTTATATTAAATTAAAACCTCATCACAATTATATAAAATTTGAAACCCTTGAGAAATTGTATGGTATACCTAGATGTACGCTTTCAGTAACTCCAGTTGTTGGATCCAGTCTACAAATATCTCCAACAAAAGCATCCACATGATAAAGTTTTTGAGTGTGGACATCCCAATGGGGACCTTCGCCGAGGTCACTTAGACGTTGCGATACTTGAGTCACGTTCATTCTTGCTGACTGCTCCTCGATTTGTGAAGAGTCGATAACCCGTTCCGTCGACACACAGGCACGTGGAAAGTGATAGTGAAGCGTTCTGCAGTCGCGGAAAGTGATAAGGTCCTAAAACCGCCTGCTTGTTGTTCAGTCCATTTATATCAGTTCAGATAAATGCTGTTTGGAAATAAAGGAAGTATATAAAAAGAAATTGTTATCGGAAGGAACTGTGTTCAGATTAATATCAACATATTTTTAAAACAAAAGCGCTTCCATTGTGAAAAGCATTACGCAAAGTAAATTTTGCAATATTTTACGTAATACAGCTCTTTTTTCAGTGTTTCTCTCTCTCTCTCTCCTGTTCTTCGATTTCTAAACATAAAAAGGTAATTTTTTTTTAAATTTAAAATGCTTAATGGAAATATTTTTATAAATGATTACTTTTTGTATTTTCAAAATAATAAAATTATTTCAATGACAATTAAAAAATATCACTTGTGTTTTAGCAACGAAATATTTTATTTGTTCTTAAACTAATGATATTGTATGTAGAAACGAGGTGAACAACGTGCCGTTCTTGTTTCATTGCATCGTTTCAGAACGCTTAGTAATCAAGGTAAATAAAACACTCTTATTATATATACATATATAATTATATATATATATATATATATATATATATATATATATATATATATATATGTATGTATGTATGTATATATAATTATGTATATATATATGTATATATATATATAATTATGTATATCCGCCTAATTTTTGTTCAGAATTGAGAAGGGCACGGAATGGAATGAAAATTATGTCTTCTCACTCTTCATCAACTTAAAATAGATTGTTTCATGTCGATTTTTCGTAATTCGTAAATGTCATGTCGCAATTCGAAAATATACTGTCAAGTTGATTTTATCGTGATACACACCGCTCCTGAACTCCGCTGAATTTAAGGTCGGAGCATTTGGTTCTTTTTCCCATTTTAAAATTGTCATCGATAAGTAATCTCTGGAAGTAGACCAAAGCTACATATGGCATCGAATTCTCTCTTTTCCAGTGCAATTTTTTTGAGAAAAATAACGATATTTAGTTTTCCCTAGTTTTTAAAATCTGATGTACTGTTACAATCGCTGAAGGGAAGAGTTTTAGGTTTTCTAATAACGCCACCAATTAATAAAGCAGAGAAACACAAGTCAAGTGAGAACATATTTAATAACTTCGTTGCTAAAGAGAATATTCAAGTATTTCTCACTGCATGCGTTAAACATTCTCCATAGAGATAATCATGATGCAGCTTTTAAACAAAGTCAAATAAATAGTAAATATCGTTATTTTTCTATTTATAAATTTTCCCTTAAACTACATACGCATTTCTTCTAGAAACCAATGTGCGCGAAACTTAACGGGCTTGGTTTGAGTCTCTGGTTATATATATCCTATCACTGTTTAAAAACTTATATTTTCAGAGATCGGTATGTAAATTCTGCATTTGATTTTAGTTGCTGATTCAATTTTCAGATATTTTTTTAAACAACTTATTTTTGTTAGTTTTAATCCGACAATAATGAAAAGATGGTTGGGAAAAAGATGTATACACATTTATGTATATTTATAAATCTGATATTATTTCAACTAAATTTTTCATTTGTAGTAAAAAAAAAAAAAAAAAAAAAAAAAAAATTCTTTCTTACACAAATATATTACATAATGATTTTTTGTTTTGATATCATTTTTGATGTTTTTGTATTAAAGTTATCAAGACTCCAATAAAAAATTTTTAGTAGTGATTAGTATGAAAAATAATTTTATGTTGCAGTTTTTGAATATTTTCAATTGATTGTCTTACCTACGATTGAGTACACTTTACATATTACAGAATTATATTTTGCTCTTTACTTTTTCATTTCTCTCGTACATTATTTCCTGTCTGCAATAATCACTTATTATACTTCATGGAAAATTTAAATCATTTATTTCGCTTGCCTCGTACTTGGCTCTTTTTAATGTTTAATATTAAATATATGATTATTATAAACTGTATACATGACGGTCGCAAATAGCGTTCCAGTTGTGAATACTGAATATTATTTTTTGTTTAACTGTATTCAGAGATTATGAAGTCCGAATATTTGCTTCTAGAAAGAGTGCACTGATAACCAAATAACATAAATTTTCATTTCATTTGTAAATACATTTGTTACTGAAAAGTGGGAAGAAGGAAATTGAGTGGGTATTCACAGGTAAATATCTACAACTACTGATGTAATTCACGTTTATGCGATAGTCTTTTAAAAACATCCTATTTGCTGATGAGCTGTATAATTTCCTAAGGTTCTGAACAGTAAACTGGTGTCTAGAATATGTCCTATCAAATATTAGGTGTGTTTTTAAACTGCTTGTATAATATATATATATATATATAATATTTATAAGCTCGTTTTGTATTTAGAAACTATGGAAGATAATCATTTAGCTTCTTCTTGAATATCCTATTGTTTAGGCATTTGATAGGCTTGACTCCCCGTTCAGGCATTAATGGTTGTGTTGTATTCACTAGAGCTGAATATTTTATTTTAAATAACTAAGTTACCCTTTTTTCCCTGGCTGGAAGTTCCTTTTTATGTTTCATTCTCCCGTAAGATTGCATCCCCTATTAGTCACTATTTCCCCCTTCCCCGAAGTAGACTATCCAAACGCCAGACTGGTCATAAAACTGGTTCCAGAGAAAAGGAGGGGACAAGAATGAAGTCATATAGGGGTCGGAGGCGGTAGAAACAGTTTCAAGAATTGCGAGGTGAAAGCCACTGAAAAATGGCATGTATTCTCCTATAATGTAGGCTTGGAGCATGAAAACAATGCCGGTGGATTGAACTAAATAAGTTTTCGAAGCACTCAAAATAGGTTTGACTTGTAGCAGTTTCTCTCCGTAAGTCGATGTTATATATATATTTTATGTAAATTATTTTTGCAGCAAGTAGGTTTATTCTTATTGTGGAACTACCTATTTTATATATATTACTTTAATTAGTGTAGATTATGAATATCGTGTGAGTATATTTTAGCAAGTTGTTAGTAATGTTTAAATATTTGAAATAACATTAGTAAACAAATTTTGCATTTATATAAATTTATTTGAAATTTTATGTTTAAATTAAAAGTAATTTTTTAAATACAAAAGCTACCAGTTTCTGCATCTATTTTTCATGTTTGAATCTGTGAAGGGGGAAAAAAAAATAAATGCGCAACGCGATGTTAAAAAAATAATACATTATTTAAATTCAAAATATTATTTGTGTACACTCTATTATAATGGTAATTAAATACACAACACACTTGTATTGCTTGGATTCTATTTCGCCTCGTGATAAAATCGTGTTCACAAAATCACAAATCAAACTAGAAAATATGATATGCGAGTTTTTTTTATTATTATTATTTTGAACAGAACATGACTTAAATTATATTAGTTTTTTCCTTTAACAATGCTGCGATTTTCGGTAAATTTTATTTAAAATGAAATCGCTTATAACATCGATACATTTCCTTTAATGGAAAATTATTGCAGTGAATTACTTACGTTTGTATGTACATTTTGAAATATTGATATCCAGGGTTATTCACGCTTTTATTTAAGCATTCATACGTTAAAAGAAATTGTTTTTATGCATTTATTATCTATTTTATGCATAGTAAATTTGTAGGAAGAAGTCAAACAAATTAAAAAATTATAAAACTGAGCTTTAATACATTTAATATGTAAGTGACAAATATTGGACGAATAGTTCATTTAAATGAAATTGTTCCTATTGTAAATTTTAATCAATTTGCTGCTTTTTAAATAGCCATTGATTTTAAATCTAATGTAAATCAAAAATACTTATCGTTATCTCTTTCTAAAAATATAAATGTTAAAAATTTCATGCGTACGAAATTACAAATATATATTCTGCTAAAAATAATTGGTGAAATGCGATATTTAAGGAATGAATATTATTCTACCAAATTATTTTTAGGGAAGTATATGACATGAATTTTAGCATTTTCTGAAAGAATTTTATAGGACTCTTGTGTAAAATTTCTAGGAAAAGTGCGAATCCTAGGTATTCATAAATTGAATAGCACCTACGCGGAACTTCATTACTGATTTGAAGGTAGTCCCATTTTATTCTTTAAAAATATAAATTGTTAACAAACATTTTTTATTTGAACAAGAGTTATATAACCCACTTCCAATTCTTTGAATCACGAGACTATTTGTGCAGAGCTTGCGTAATAGATCATGAGTTAATAAATTATTTACAGTCACCTGATCTTGCGCAACACATAGCTGACCTTACAAACTGTTGGTTTTAATTAAAGCTTAAATCAACAGTTTATATCTTGACCGTAGTTTCTTGTTGTGGGTTGAAATTCATTTTACACCGTACTTTCATACCAAGCTATCTTTAGAGTGCAAAATGGTACCATAAAGCAACAGTTAAATTAAAAAACATTGAATATCGTGATGTTTAGTGGATACCGCATTGGAGGGAAAAAATCTTTTTTAGTCGAATTATTTTAACACTAATTAACAGTTCTATGAAAACAAATCTTACCACTTAGCAAGCATGGACATTTGAAGAGTTTAAGTCCCTCCAGTACCTATACGTTCAATTATATAAAATTTATTAAAATTATTCTAAATTCAAGTAACTGGAAAGAAGCTTTTCTTTTTCCAAAATATAACATCCGCAATTAATTCCTCTTACAAGTTTTTCAATGTAAGAAGTATTTTTTTTCCCTTTATAAATTTATATATATATAAAGAAATTAAATTGCTTCCCCTTGAAATGGTACTCTTGCATAAAAGAAAGGACATTTTACAAAAGCTTTCATTTTTCATTTCTATATTATTTGTTTCCCATCTGAAAAATTTTATCAATATATTATCATGAATCATAGAGTTATAAAACCACTGTCTGCGTATTTTTTTTAAAAATTATTATAAATATAAATTTTTCAAAAAAAAAAAAAAAAAAAAAAAAAAAAAAAAAGAGTTGAATAAGCGGGTATATATAAAATATATCCCCGCGATATTTAAATGTACTAAATGTTTTGTCAACACTTTCAAAATTTTCCGTTTAAATATCTTACAGAATTATAATACCACTTGCTAAAGCTATAGTTTTGAGTAAATTTAAAAAAATGCTTTGTGATCCACCATTTTTCTGAATAATTTCAAATGCTCTGTGTTTCATTGATTAATAAGGTAGATATTGGAACAAAAAATTTAAAAATTTGTCACATTCATCAACAACAGAATCGTATTAACGGTTGTTTGCATTCGCTTGACGATTCATGACCACAAGTTTTCTGTGGAATTTCAGGTGTGAACTAATCTGATGCATAATACATTGATAATTTATTTCTGAAAACAAATTTTAATTGATCTAAGCACATAACAAGGGCCATGTCTTCTTGAAATTTCTCATTTGACATTTCAAAAAAAAAAAAAAAAATATTAATAACAAGTAGAGTAGATTTTTGTTAGAATTCGCTGCAAATCATATTTCCCATCTTATGCAAAGATTGCCCACAGCATCACAGAGCCATCGCCCATTATCGCACTGAAAAAAATTCCTATTCTTTAATGTGTGATAATAGTAAATATTACAGTTCGGGTCGCATCCATATTGAATTTTTTCTGAAAAATAATATTTTTCAAAGTAGTATACCACGTCCTAATCTGTTTTGTGTGCTCGCCGAGCTGACAACCGGATGGTTAGCGCTCTTGTTTTCGGTTCAACAGTTCGTGGGCTCGAATACCACCTTGGGTATGGATGTTTATAGTGGTTCGGAATTCACTTTAAACCGTAGGTCCCGGTCTAATTAGCTCTCGTGTGCAAAAATTGACCGTTGAGCGACAAGCAAAATCAAATCTGTTTTGTGCGCTTTATCCTCTTTATATTGGTCAATTTTTTTTCTTTTCTTAAATTTTTAAAAATGAACACGTGAAAATAACTTTAAAATGTATTAGGCTCTTACGTATGAAGTAGTTTTACTGGTTCGCTATTATTTTACGCTTTGACATGTTCTATTTTGATGCAAGCTTGAAAATTTGTCTAGTTATCCCGAGTTGATAATTTACGCTTTCTCCCAAATTTTTTTTTTTATAATCTCCATGAAAATATCCTTTATTAAAGTATAATGTTTAACAGTTTTAGAATTTACTGAAATCTTACTTCCGCATTTCAGTTTTTATAAAAAAAATTTTTTTTGAGCAAAATTTTTCAGCATTGTAAGTTTCTTTATAAAGACAAGAATTTTTAATTTCTTTATTATTTTTCGAATATTATGTAATGCAAAATTTCCAAAATTATCTACAACACGTTGGAATTATTCATCTCGTTTAGTATATACTATAAAAAGTGAAAGCCAAGGCCTATTGATTTATTTGAAATTATTATTGAGCATCCAGAAGGCTTGATAACGATACAATTAATATTGCAAAGAGTTATGACATGTTTTTTAAAGAATTTAACAGTAATGTTTTCCTAAATATTTTGGACAAAGTGTTTAGTTATACTGATGTTCTATTTGATATATTACAAAAAACTTAGATATAGCATATTTTAGTCAAAAAGTAGAGGAAGTAAAAGATGCAATTCAAAATATGAGAAATTCTTTTGCATTTGATGAAGTTTATAAAGAGATTATTTCTATAGTGGGTCCCCTAAATATAAAAAAACGTCGTGTAAATTTATAAAACTCAAGTGTTGACCAACATTTTAAAAATTTATTTTATGAAATAAAGGTCACTATATATTGTTACCTAGATGTCCATTTTAAAAAATTAAATTCGCTCAAATTTTTTTAACAATTGAATTTTAGTTTTTTAAGAAATAGTATATAAGTATATATATATATATATATATATGTATGTATGTATGTATGTGTGTGTGTGTGTGTGTGTGTGTGTGTATGTGTGTATGTATGTATGTATGTATGTATATGTATGTATGTATATGTATGTATGTATATATATGTATGTATGTATATATATGTATGTATGTATATATATGTATATGTATGTATGTATGTATGTATATATATGTATATGTATGTATGTATATATATATATGTATATGTATGTATGTATGTATATATATATATGTATATGTATGTATGTATGTATGTATATATATATATGTATATGTATGTATGTATGTATATATGTATATGTATGTATGTATGTATATATATATATGTATATGTATGTATATATATATATGTATATGTATGTATGTATATATAGTTATATATATCTGTATGTATGTATATATAGTTATATATATCTGTATATATGTATATATAGTTATATATATCTGTATATATGTATATATATATAGTTATATATATATATGTATGTATATATATATATATATATATATATATGTATACAAGTAAATTTCTATGAATGAATGCCTTAATTCGTTAAAGAAAGCTTATATAAGAGATTTCGATTTTGTATTAGTAAAGCTAACCAATGAATACCACGAAATTAATTTACCGAAATTTACTCAGCATATAATGCTGAATGATTTCACAGATGCCCAAAGTGAAGTAAATAAATTGGCACACTTAATTTGTACAGTTCTATTTTCAACTGCTTCGGTGGAGAGATCACTTTCAGCATTGTTACACTTATTACAGTCAAAACCAGAGTTTTTTGATCACATGTAATTGATGATTTTGTTAGTTACACGGATGGACGTAGGGGTTTTGGTACAAATGAATAATAAAAAGTTTAAGAAGTGTTTAATGTACATTTTTTATGGTTTTATTATTGTTGTTCTCTGCACACCCTTCGTGAAAACCTACCGCACGTCACTGGTATCATGATATAACGTATAATGAGACGAATCGCGCCTTGCTTATTTATGAAAAACATCATACTGAGCTATTAAGTGATTATCTAATTTTAGGGCAGTTGACAGTTAAGTATGCTATTTTTAACTACTCGAGTTGATTGTTTAGAAGTTAAATGTTAGCTGAATGTCTGGTATTCGCCTTTAATACACCTCGCTGCATAATTATAGAACCACCATGTATTTTCAGCCTAGCATACAGTAATTGGTATAAATGATTGAGATAAATATTTTTATTGAAAATATTCAAAGAATGAAAATAACAAAGTAAAAGTAATGTCTATATTTTCATGCAATAAAATAAAAAATACAAATTTTAAGTTGCAAAATGATAGAACCACTTTCAGCTAATACTTTATAAGAGAACCCTTTTTGGTTACAAGTTCAAAAATTCGATTAGGCATGCTTTCGACTAAGCGTTTGAGTATATCAGCATTCAGATTTTCCATTTTGTAACAATAGAGTCTTTCAATTCTTGAACCGTTACATACTGCCTGTCGTTGGCGTATACGGCCCTGCTTAGAATGTCTCAGACGTTTACCATGGGTTTCATGTCATAAGAACAAGCAGGCCATTCGATTACGTGCACTCCGTTGTCCAGAAACCGTTCCCAAGACGAGTTTGCAACATTGTCCTTTTGGAACTTCCAAAATGGACCTCCAATTTCTTCTTCAAAAGGCAACAAATTTTCTTCCAACAAGTCTTTATAGTTAGTCTATTGCTCTCATTCGACCAGTAGGGAAAACAATGTTAGTCCACCCAACATTGCCAAATCCAGCCCAAATCATTAATGATCCTCCCCCACACTGTCTCTTAGAAAACGTGTGGCTCTCTCTCATTTCGGAGATCCCTCCAATAGAATGCTCACCCGTCAGGACAAAATAGATTGATTTTTTTTCGTCGCAGAACACTACTTGAGTCCACTGTTTTTTCCAAATCATGTGTTCTTTAGCCCATTGCATCCTTTTTCGTTTGTGAAGACCTGTAATTCTCGGTTGCGTTTTTATTTTCGTGTACTCAAGATGTTCGTTCCGCAGAGCTATTCTGGATAAAGTTGACTTGTGAACTTTGATGGTGGGGTCTCGTGATAGTCTGTTCAATGTTTCACCAGCTTTTAACTTCTTTATAACTATCCCTTCTTGTCGCTTTGTTAACTTTCGAGGTCTTTGTCCCATATTTAGATCCAAGATTGAGAAAATTATTGACCACGTCCAATATGTCTTGCTATATACCATGAAGAAATCCTGCTTGGTTAAAAGCCGCAATTTGTCCTTTTTCAAAATCAGATAATGGTTTTTTCCTACCCATACTTAGTGACACCTTTTCAAATCAATAAACTATGCGTGCCCACATTAAATGCTGGTAAGGTTAGGTTAGTTGATCAAACAAAACTTTTATATACCTATTTGTTGAAACTCAACTGCGCATGCTTCTCTGGGATCGATTATTCCACTAAAATGTATGGGTGGTACTATCATTTTGCAACCTAAAATTAGTATTTTTTTTATTTTATTACAAGAAAATATAAACATGAGTAATGTTTTTACTTTGTTATTGTCATTCTTATTTTGTATATTTTCAATAAAAATATTTATTTCAATCATTTATTCCAATTACTCTTTTCTAGGCTGAAAATACATGGTTCTATCATTATGAAACGTAGTATAGTGAATCCAATTCTATCATTAAGGGGAGTTGTTTGTAACTCTCCCTTTTAAAGTGTAGACCTCTATTGGAAGATCTTTTGTATGGAAGGAATACCATTAGACTGATGAAGAAATCAAACCTTTAATCGCTGTGATAGCAATAAAAATTGCCGGGTCAAATTTGAAATTTTATCTTTTTATGCGCTTATGTTATTATCAACTAAGTGAAGTATCTGTCTACGGGTAACATTTAATGGGAAGTATTCCTTTTTTGCGTTACTAGTGGTATGCAGGGAGTAACTTCTTCGACCCCAATTTGTAGAGTTTGATCTTCCTTAATTTTATTGAAGAATCGTCACTCCGAGAAAATTTATGTAGGTTAATCCTAATCAGTTTTGTACAACATGTGCTTCAATTAAAATTTAAGATTCTTTGATTAAATCTACTTAATATTCGACATTTGGGAAACATGATCTACTCAATATCACGAGAGATTGATCAGAAAACGTTTTGAAATATAATCAAGAAAAAATGTTATTTCTCAAATTATTAAATAAAAAATGAGTAAATTTCAAACACATAAAAAGTTTTTAGATCCATCCTGATTAAGTAAATATATATATATATATATATATATATATATATATATATATATATAATAAAAATCTAATCGAGATTTAAACATAAATTCCATTAAAGATTCCAGGGAGAGATTTCGCCTATCTGTTACAACTCGAAGAATCAGACAAATAATCAGTCAATCTGGAGTTGTTAAATGGGCGAAAAAACATTGTAAACTTCTCTTAAGTATTCCGCATAAGAATGCTCGTTTGAGATTTGCAAATAAACATGCAAATTGGGACTCTGAATGGAACAATGTGGTGTTCAGTGATGAGAAAAAGTTTAATTTAGATGGACCAGATCGGAACAAGTCTTACTGGTATAGCATAGGGACCAAAAAGGAAATTTCAGTTAGCCGCAATTTTGGTAGAGGCACATTGATGGTGTGGGGAGCTTTCTCGAGCTATGGAACAACCCCCATCTGTTGGTTCACACCTAAGATGAATTCCTCCGATTATATTGATCTCCTCGATAACGTTCTGTTGAATTATGCCAAAGATATGGATGATTCCTGGATATTTCAACAAGACAATGCAAGCATTTACAACTCTCAAGAAACAAAAGCCTTTTTCATCGAGCGAAACATCAAGGTTATGGACTAGCCAGTTAAAAGTCGGGATCTGTACCCTATTGAAAACATTGATAACACAAAGCTTACGAAAACGGCCACTTTTAGTCAGTAATGGACTTAAAAGACAAAAAAATTCGTGATGTAAGGTCAAATTTGCCATTAAATTACCTTCAAAATCTTGTGAAATCGATGCCAAATAGAATACATAAAGTAATTGTAAACAATGGAGGTGTCCCTCGTTATCAATTAATAAATTTGTTCGAAAAACAACAAGTGTCTTTAATTGCATTTCCACTGGAACTTTCTGATTTTTTGATTAAATGGTCTAAATTCTCTCTAAATTAAATTTAATTTGCATTTTTTTTACACTGAATAATTGAAAACTAAAAATGTGATTCAAATAAAGGTAATTCAAAAAAATATGCACTTTTATATGAAAAATTGAAATTTGAATGGGAATTTTTGAGTATCTTTAATTGTATTATCACCAGTGTACAATGCTTAATAAACCGTACCTTCAGATGATTCTGAATGCCAAGTGCAGGAAAAATAGCTGCACTTGCCTCAGTGCTTTTCGAGTAGCCCATACATATAAAGCGTGATTTTCTATTAGTACGCAGTATGTACACATTAAAACTTCATATGTTCGTTTGCTTTTGAATGTGTTACGTGGTGTGCAGCACCTACTACCGCACGCACTACGGGAGTACAAGCAAGCAAATCAACATAATATTTGAATATATTATAAATAATATTCACATATTATATACCATATAAAGATAGGTAGGCATAGGTGGAGAAAATTATTGTTTCTCATAATTTTGTCAGGGTGTGCAGTGCACACCCCCTCACATATGGACCGCACGCCACTGCATTATACATATAAATGAATAAACGTTTCGGCTGACAATGGAAGCAATATTTCTTCAAGCTACCGAATTCATGTGGTTCCCGAATGTTTTTGGGTTGCCTTTATCATCTTTCATGGAAAAAAATACAATGAACTGGTATGTGTGTATATATTAAAAAAAGGTGTGTGTATATATATATATATACACTACTGGCCATTAAAATTGCTACACCAAGAAGGCGACATGCTACAGACGTGAAATTTATACGAAAGGAAGAAGGTGCTGTGACATGCAAATGATTAGCTTTTCAGCGCATTCAGACAAAGCAGGCGCCAGTAGCGACACCTACATTGTGTTTAAATGAGGATATTGTTCAGCCGGTTCCTCATACACAAATTGCATTTGAAGGTTGTTGCCAGGTGAAAAGTTGTTGTGATGCCTCCTGTAAGAAGGAGAAATGCGTACCTGGATTTCGGTTTATCTTATCGCAGTATTGCTGCTCGCGTCGGTCGACATCCAATGACTGTTAGCAGAATATGGAATCGATGGGTTCAGGACGGTAATACGGAATGCCATGCGGGATCTCAACGGTCACCTATCACTAGCAGCCGAGAAGGCAGGCATATTATCCGCATGGCCGTAATGGATCGTGCAACCACGTCACGAGCCGTGAGTCAAGAAACGGGGTCGTTTGGAAGACAACAAGTGTCTGCACGAACAGTTCGACGACGTTTGCAGCAGCATGGACTTTCAGCTCTGAGACCATGGCTGCGGCTTCCCTTGACGCTGCGTCATAGACAAGAGCGCCTTCAATGGTGTGAACAACGATGAACCTGGGCGCACGAATGGCGAGACGTCATCTTTTCAGATGAATCCAGGTTCTGTGTACATCATCATGATGGTCGCATCCGTGTTTGGCGGCATCGTGGTGAACGCACACTGACAGCGTGCAATCGTCATCGTCATACTGGCCCATCACCTGGCGTGATGGTATGGATTGACATTGGATACACGTCTCGGTCACCTCTTGTTCGCATTGACGGTGCTTTGAATAGTGAACGTTACATTTCTGGTGTGTTACGACCCGTGGCTCTACCCTTTATTCGAGTCTTGCGAAACCCTACGTTTCAGCAGGATAATGCCCGACCGCATGTTGCCGGTATTGTACGGACCTTCCTTGATACGGAACATGTTCAGCTGTTGCCTCAGCCAGAACGTTCTCCAGATCTTTCACCAATAGAAAATATCTGGTCAATGGTTGCCGAGCGAATGGCTCGTCACCAAACGCCAGTCACTACGGTTGATAAACTGTGGCATCGTGTTGAAGCTGCATGGGCATCTGTACCTGTACATGCAATCCAATCTCTGTTTGACTCAATGCCCAGGCGTAAAACTGCTGATATTACTGCCAGAGGTGGTTGTTCTGGGTACTGATTTCTCAGGATCTATCCAGCCAAATTTTTTGAAAATTTAATCACTTGTTATTTCTTGTATAATATATTTGTCCAATAAATATCATTTTGTTATCTGCATTTCTTCCTGGTGTAGCAATTTTAATGGCCAGTAGTGTATATATATACACACACACACAAATATATATTAAAAAAGATAAGATGTTTCATGTTATATCTTATAGAAATTGTGTCCGTTCGTAATTATGTTACAATTAAGAATGTTACTGTATGGATGTATTATTAGCACACATGTAATTATTTAATTTAAACTAAATTGTGAGTAATTTCTTCGTAGTTAAATTTATTTTATACCGTAGTAAATTTTGAATACTCTATCGTTTTACGCATATTTTGGATTCAGTTGCTTGTAATCTCAAGTGTGAATTTCTAAGACATTTTATGTAGTTTGAAAATTTTCAAAGCATCATTTTTATAAAGCACATTCAAAACGAAATAATAAGTAGAAAAATCGTTCAAACACGGTGAGGTATGTATCTTCACTAAAAATAAACAATTTCAACTAATTCGTTTTTTGTAAGTAATCTGAAACATTCTTTGACAATCATCTGCAATTGCCTTTTTATTATGCGGTAAATAACTGGATTCAAAATAACAAAAATAAAAGTCGAGAGGAAATAGTGTGGTAAAAAATACAGACTTCTGAAACAACTTTTCCCCCTACTTATATTGTCCAAATAAAAATATTGTATGGAAAAAATATATTCCAGTCTATTTTACATTTAAGAACAGAAGAGGAGCACTGTGGTAAATTAATCTTGTGAAAATTACAACAATGCTGTTCTATATTTTGACTTGAAGTAGCGTGATTTTTTTTCTCCTCAAATTGAGACTTAAATTTGCAAATGCTGGAAACACTTTTGCAAAGACTTGAATTTTGCAAACCAAGGAAAGCGGGTCTTAGTGGGAAGACAGTGCTCTTCGGACCAAAAGGTTTCGGATTCGAACCCAACCAATCTTAAACAATGAGAAATGGATGATGCGCTTCTGTCTTTTACACGCACGTCTGTCAAGGTGATGATTCTTGAGATTTGCAGCAAACTATCTATGAAAAGTTCTCTCGGAAGGAAATTTACGCAGTTCATTTTAAAATGTCTTACAACATCAGATTGCCATTAGCCTGTCCAATGCGCGTTGTCAAATGCTAATTATTGTGAAATATTTTTTCACAAATGGAATACGCATTGCATATTTTTCCTTTACATTGCTGTTCAGTCTCCGAACAGAAACCTTTTCGATCACATTTATCTGAACTTTATTAATAAGCGAGTTTACCCGATAATTAATAAATGTCGGTTACATACAGTGCTCGGAATTCAGATGATGCTTGTTTATTGAACAGATGAAGTAATATAAGAAAGAGAGGGATATAAGTGATAATAGTTATATTTCTCCATCGAACAAAGTTTTGGGGTTCGAATTCCACCGTGGGCATGTGTGTTTGTAGTGGTTCGAAATTTATTTTGAATTGTAGGTTCTGATCTAATTAACCTCCGAGTGCAAAAAAATTACCCTTGAACAACAAACTATCGAAGAGAATAATCTTGCATATTATTTTTCTATCCCAGAGTAGTATCGAAATTTCACTCTCTCCACTTTTATACTACTTAAAAAATAAACTAAAAATAATCAAAGGAAAAGTTGGATGTATGCAATTTGGCAATTATGCGCATTTAGACGACGTAGAAACGACATCTGAAACAGCGCATAAAAAAGCTGCAATAAATTTCTTAGTGGGAAATTCCTGTGTAAGATTTGATTTTTTCAGAATACCGTGTTATGCTTTGAATAAGAGCTTACCAGCAAATGCCAAAATTTGAAAAAGGCTGTATTGATGCTTTTCCATATTGTAGATAAGCGTTTCGTGGCATTATTTACATTGTGGTCAAAATCCAGCTGCTGTCATGTGAATATGAAATCGGTGAATTGCTGAGAATCATACTGAACGGCATCCAATATCTCAAGGCTCCTATAATTTACACAAGAGAGGATTGATGGATTATGAGTTTGGCACGGAAAAATCGTACAACACTACAAAATATTAATCAAGAAATCGTCTTGAGTATTAATATATCTAGTCAAATATCTGTATAGTTCGATGACGTGTCTCTCTCTCTCTCTCTCTGGAATAGTACGGATACCATTGCTTCAACTTCTCTTGATAATGTAACATAAAGAAACTGTGATTCTAGTGCATTTTTTTGATAAATTTTATACGACTGGCACACTGTCACCTTTAAGAGCGCGAGTCCCATTTCTACATGTAGCATTCTGATAGCCGTATAAGTTCAGTCTCCGAAGACAACACTCACCGCCTGTTACATTTGATATCATCTAGAGTCCATTCTGCACCTGATGTGATGCTATGGGCAGCCATTGAGTACCGGACATACACATATTTACTCCAGATTGACTGTAATTTGAAGGGCGATTGATACATTTATGACATATTAAGACTAGTGGTTGTACCATATCTTTCAGACCTGCAAAACTCATCAAGATAAAGCAAGAGAGAGTATATGCTGAACGTCATGTTCTGTCTTCCTCGATACAGTGGGTATTCGATTGTTCTAATTATCTTGGTCACATTGTTTACATAGAGCAGGTATTCACATTAGAAACAATTCTGCATGTTGGATTTTGATAAAATTTGGTATATATATATATATATATATATATAGAATACGCGGAAAAGATTTCTGCTATAAGAATAGTTCAAATTTTGACTACTAAATTGCTCTTCAAACGATTTTTATGCAAATTTATCAAATCTATAAAGAAACTTAGAAACACAAAATCATACTGTGCACCTTTGCCATCTTAACCATACCTTTAGAGAATAAAGGTCAAACTTTATTAGGAAAACCTTCTTTTTTATCAGAAACAGGTGACATGGATGCGTTGCCAGGAACAGTGCAAAAAGCATTTGCGAATCAAACTGTCGAAAAAGTCGCTACAGCCGTGTTTGAACTAGCCTCTAGCTCGCTTTTCAGCAAGATTTCAATCAGTGTCAAATGAGTTACCGATGCGAAAAATTTTGCTGTCTAGTTTAAAATAACATTTGTGTAAAATCAACATGGTTATCTCAAGATCACCAAGTATTTTGATTTTGGTAGCTAATTTTTGACAACCTTTACTACTGATGGTACGTTGACTTTGAACAATCTGTGGTGAGGGGAGGCACACGTTTCTTTTGATAAAGCTGTGAATAACAAAATTTGCTTCATGTGGGATTCTTTATGTCCTATACACCAATAATCATTACATTTTGATTATGTAACCGCATGTTGTGAAACTAATTAGATTGAACACATGAGCCATTTGTGAAATTATAATATATTTATTTCAGTCACTGCTCATAAATTCATTCGATATATTATTTTTTATCTATAAGTTGATTTTTTTTATAATTTTTTGAGTCTATTTTACTATATTACCATACAATTACTTATATTAGAACTACTCATCACATGGAATGATGCGCATGGAATCTGGATGCTTAGTTTATTGTATTGTTTTCCATTTTATATCGCTAATGTACTTTTGATAAAATTTTATTACCCGAGGTAATTTCCGAAATATGTATAGACTGGGAAAATTGAGCAACCGGCTTATTTTTCCCAGTCTACACTATTAAAGTCATTATACTCGTCTGTTTCTCTACTAAGATGAACAGCGTCAATGTCAAGCCTGAGTTGGGCATATCCAATAACAATGCATCATCATTAGAGCATGAATAGACTACAAGACTGTCTTTTAGAACTCGGACAGATGCAGAAAGTATACAAAAATTGTTGTGATATAAAAATTGTCTTCTCGAAGTCGCTAGAAAAAAGCTCCGTTTACTTGATTTCCTTCATGATAGTGTTGCTAAACAAACAAGATAATCTCTAAGTTATCTTCATCAGGTTTACTGACTGATATCTCAATCTATGATTTAAAAAATGACATAGACTATATCAGCAATGTATAACTAATGATAAATGTCTTTTGTTTCCAAATGACCGCCACACAATAATTACTCTCAAGATCAAAATACGAAGAACTCAGAAAGCAAAACTCGTGCTCCATCTACAAAGGCAAAACTTTCAGTGTCTATTAAATTAAACTTTTCCCTTTTCAAAGATTTAAAATACTGAGAGCAGTTCAAAATTTCCAACGAATATTCATTTCCTAGATTTCTTAGACCACCGTGTGTATAACATTTTTGAACACTCAATAGTGAGATTTCACTATCTACTAAGAAGTAATAAAAATTACCAGCTGATAATTATGTTAGACATGGCAGCCTTTGATATGATTAACTCAATAATTCTCTGGCAGGGAAGAACATTTTATAAGTTGATGGAGAATTTTGAGCTTATCCGATATTTCTACCTAAGGTTTGAGCCTGAGGTTTGAGCATGAGTAAAAAAAATGCCACCTACTGTGCTAATTGTGAGAAACCCTACAAATCTAGACACTGTCGGATGGACTATTTCTGTTGCGTCAACTGCAATTCAGAGAATAAGCTTATTGATTTCAACCACAATTCGGATCATGCAGTGTCTTATTCTAATTGCCCCTACTATGTTAAGCTAGTTAATGATATGAAATATAGTGAAAAAGGAATTTATTCATTTTCCCCGATAAGGAAAAGAAAGAAAAATCGAATATTATCTGTGTTTACTTTATATATTTCTCATTTTAAATATAGTATTAAAGATTATATAATGAATTATATATATATATATATATATATATATATATATATAGCATAGATTACATAGTTAATATTGTTAATTCCATGTTTCATTTCTTAATACTCTTGCAAATGAATTCCCGAAAATCAAAACTTTTAATGAATCGTTTCCAAATCTCGGTATCGGAGCATCGGGTTGATCTCTTCAGACATTCCTGCAAAATGGAAATCTGCAAACTCCAGTGAGATTGACTTGACGGCCTTTTTATTCAAAAAGTTTCACCATTATTTGCATAAATCCTCATATGAAAACAATTTTAGTCGATGATGTGACCGCATCGTTCTCTGTCAAGATCGTTATCAATGGCTCTGCTTTTAACATTGTATCTGTCTAATAATCATACAGTACTCCTTGTTCAAGGAAGCGAGGAACAAGCATCTAGTCAATATCCTTAACCACCTAGACGTGGTAGTGAGGATGATTCCCCCATAGAAAGCTAGCCGAGCTGGCAACTGAATGATTAGTGTCCTGGCCTTCAGTTCGGCTAGGTTGTTTATAGTGGCTTTGAATACACTTTAAGCTGTAAATGCTATTCTAATTAGTACTGGTATGTAATAAATGACTTGCACGACAAAGAAAGGCATTCTAAGGGTTGCTCTCAACGCCTATTACCAGAATTGGAGAACGACTCTAATGAGAGGAAACACTGGACTCCTTTTTTGTGAATATCCTTTTCCTCAGTAATACAGATTCGCTTCCCACCTTCAATAAATATCAGCAAAGATAGATCTCCCATGATGACAGGTCCGTATACAACCGATTTTAGGAGATTCTTGAGGGTGTAACTCCTAGTAACCCCAAAACATCCTCATTACACATTATTGTCTTCTCAACTATTTTCAAATCAAATGCTTCAAGACAGCCTCTGGCTACCATAATAATTTGTTGCTCCTTGTCTCTCATCATATCATAGTCCTCCAAGTCCTTGCATACTGTAAAACCAATAGTGACCTTTCAGATGGCACTAGATTGATCCAGATATCCAACCGTGAATGGTGTTTCAGATTATTCGTTGTATATATATATATATATATATATATATATATATATATATATACTCTGCCACCTTCATTTATTGCTTTTCTACCTTCAAAATCAAAACTAGTCATCTAGTACTTTGTCCCTGGTAATTTCAAGACTTTTGTTAGTTCAAAGGAAAAAAGTCCTACTAAAGCGTTATAAGAAAGCTTCACAGCCAGAGAAATAAATTCTTCTAGGCAAATAAAATTAAAATTAAACGAGGCAAGTACTTTAAGAATATAGAAAAGCCTAAAAGTCCTCTTGAGAAATTTCTGCAGTACCGCAAACAACCCCTTTAGCAAAGTTTACAAGTTCTTTAACAATGATTCTACCTAGCAACTTGTTTAAGGGCAATGAATAAAAGATAACAGACTATCCTAGAGATCCTTTTTCCTAGTTTCCCAGATTCTGCTATTGATTTTTATGCTATATTCTCAAAATGATGTCCCCTTAAACAAGATGGAAATTTCCAGAACTGTCAAGTCTCCGTAGTGGCACTAGGGTATGATAGCACAGATAAGACGTTCTTGAAATCTATCAGTAACACATTTCCAGATACTTCTTTACCAATTCTGAAACAAATATCTTTTCCATTTCTACTTTCCTCAATGCCACGAAATCGGCCTCATCTTTCTCTTTCTAAAAGTGGCCGCAGACAAAAGTAAGACTATTTGTCTCTCTACTTCCAAGTATTCTCAAACTTCTCACAAAACTATGTAGTAAGACATTTACATTCATCTTAAATCTACAACTTTTCTTCGCAGCCATGAATTCGGCTTCAAGAAAGGTAAATCTGTTGATATTATGACCTTCGTACTAACCATTATAAATATAAAGCTGTAATCCATTTTGCCGTTGCCACCATTGATATGTATTAAAAGTTGCTTTCGTCACAGTTATTCGCTATAATATAAAGGTCAAACTGCTCTCCACGAATATAGTCCGGTAATTGTCCCTAACTTGTGAACTACCTCAATAATAGAAAAAAATTATTCTCCCGACAACCATTGACATGGCAATCAGGGATTGGACTATAGGATGCTTTGAAGATTCTTGCTGTAATCCTGTCCTTTGAAAGCTGTTAGCAAACTACTGACTGAAGTCTCTCGACTAGGCATCATTTGCAAGGGACATTGATCCAGAGTAAAATCCACCTCCAGGCTGATGACTTTACCTTCGTGGCTGCAGCCAGAAGCAAAAAGAAACTGGAATGAGTTGTTACGAAAGCTGTTTTACTTTAAATCGTGAACTGACAGTAATACGCTTGAAATTTCCTTGGAAGAAACAAAGTTCATGCTGTTAGCCAAACTTAAATGTGGGTCAGAATAAACGAGTTGTCTAAGGCGCCAGGCTCAAGGACCTTCCTCCCTCTGATGAATGTGGGCTACAGATCCATTGGGGAATCATCATTTGAAGCGTTTAGACGCCATTAAATGCCTTGGCTTCAACCTCGAGAAGAAAGTTAAGTTTTATGTCCTCATTAAAACCCGGGGTATTTACTTTGAGAAACATACCGAGATTTCGTTTGGAATGGTTTAGCGCTCTGGCCTTAGATTCAACAGTTAGTGGGTTCGATTCTCACCTTAGGGGATGATTGCTCATAATGGTCCAGAATCCACTTTAAAGTGTAGTTCTCGGTCCAATTAATTTTCATGTGCAAACAATGACTATTGAATGACAAGCCAACCAAATGAAGCAAAACTCCTCGAAAAACTTCGTTGACTTACAGAAATAGATAGGATAGCATTCAGTATATCCACAGACTCTTCTAAAAACCATCATAGAAGAGGTTTTGCCATGAATAAAGAGTCAGGGGTTCACTCCCCTCCATGTCAATGATGAAGCTGTTTTCTCTCCAAAGGAAGGACAAAAATCAATCTTAGTATTACTGGAGCCTTTGATTACTTCGACTTTTGTTCACCAGGTAACGACAGGCCTTTCAACTTTTTAAATCCCAATAGAAGTAGAAGCCAAATTTGTCCGTGTTACCAGAAGGAATATTCTTTGCCTCATTTCCATTCTCTTTCTTCTACATAAAATAGAGCCTTTTCTGAAACTGGATTTGTACCATCCTGACAATTTAAATCTCGACTCACTCTTCCTTATGAATAACAAGTAACTTTCCATCTTTTTCAAGCCATATGTATATTTTCACAAATGGCTCTAAATTCGAAGATAAAATTTCATCTGCATTATCGCTTACCACAAAAATGAACAGTCCTTCATATTCGACAAGCCGAACTCCTCACAGAAAATTCAGTTTTTCAAGCGGAAGTCTTAGCTTTTGAGGAAGTTGTCAAATTTGCAAAAGACCACCTACACAAAACTCTCATCTTATTAGACAGCCATACAGGCCTGCTGGTACTCGAAGAACCTAGTACCACATCTTCTATGATTTTTCCATCCAAAAAAATAATAGAATCTGTCATATACATGTATGTAATATCGTTATCAGCTGAGCCAAGAGCCGCATAGATATTGAAGGTAACGCGAAGAGCGGATTAAGTAGCAAGGGTAACAGCTGTTTACAGCCAGGAAACCAATATCCCCCACTACCATACCTACATTAAGCAACTGCGGACTTGGGTCTTGAACAGGTTACAAAAAGATTGTAGAAATGGCATAACTTTTAGACTAATTCATAAATTAGTACCGACAATAAAGAGGTCTTCCATCAATTAGAGCAAGAATGATGTCCTTTTTCTTATAGACTATAACTCTTTCGTTTCCATCTAGCTGACAGTTTTTTTGGAGATGTTGATCAGCCATTCCATGATCTGAACACCAACGTTATCACATCTTGGCAATTGTTACTCCTGTAACCTCAATGGATTACCACCTGTAAGAAGAATGTCCTTTCTAACAAGGTCTCCAGAAAAAAAAATTAAATCTACTGATGTATTTCCTGATTGAGCAAGAACATTCATGTATCTGATTTTATAACAATGATTCCGAATAGTTCTCTTGTTCTCCGATTTACTTTTTACACTTTCCAACAAATATCATGCCTTTTTCTTCATTTATTCTTTCTTTATTATCGTAAATATATTCAAAATTTTTAATCTGTAATTTTTTTCTCATATTATTTCTTTTACTTAATAAGTCTTAAGAGCTCTATTGAATTTTTTTAATAATGTTAAATAAATTTCCAGTTGCCACTATATAAATTTGCTAAGTTCATCGTGATCTAAGGGCAGTGTGGTTTGGTGGCGTAAAACGTCAAAACAAATACACGGTGCAATGAACTCCTTCGACAGCTCGTTATTCCAGCTTTATATCAACAAATGTGTTTGTAGACCTTTGTCTTTTTGCAAGATGAAGTAACTCCCCACGATAGGTGAAATGTCAAAGAAATGTTTCTCGCTATTTTTAATGAGAATCGGGTAATATCCAGAGCTTTTCCGAATGCCAGGCTTAATTGTTCTCCCGTCATAAATGTATGTTATTTCTGGTGTGGGGATTTCTAAGAGACCATATTCGTTGACGAGGAATTATTCGTACATTACCTTAGTTTAAAGCCAGTATTACACCCCATATTGCTGAAATGTCTTGGGAATTTCTTCACTCTGCTTTCGCTCATTCTGTGATGCTCATTCAACACTTAATTGCTATCAATGGATCACGCGTTGAGTACATTCTGTAATAGAATTTAGATGTTTCGTCTTTTTTACTACAATTCTCCCTGGTGATCAAATTTGAACAGGTTTTATAAAGCAGAAATATTTCCCCCATGGTCTATATAACGTATGTGTCAAGTTTCATCAAAATTGGGTTGGCGAAACAGATTCTACAGGTGTCTGAGTAGGGTTTTTTTAATTATAACCTCCACCTTGTACATATGTTACTATAAAATCTCGAATTCTGATAAATCCTAAGTTTAATCGGTAAACCTAGTTTTTAACAAAGTCTCCAACGTAGCCTTTAATATGATTCCATTTCGGATTTTTACCAAATGATAAAAGTCTGAAATGGACCTTTGAAATGAAATCCAGAAATCACCAATGTCTTCAGTTAAAAAATCGAAACGAGGGATTACTTATGATCAAGTTTTTAATTCATAGATACATGGTTTTCAGTTTGTTCCAAAAGGTTAAAATGCACTTTAATTTTTTATTTCATTATGTAAAAATCAAACTAAGGAATAATTTAAGGTTATGTCGATTGCAATCCGCTTCTCCCTATTATACTTGCATCTGAAGCTCTTTAGCTGTCTCTCGAAATGTTTCAACATTTTAAGTTTTATTGATAATCGCGTATATATCTGGTTCTTTTTAGCCAAGGAAAAACTTAAGAAGCAGAAAATGAAGATTCTGTCTATTAACAACTTTCTTAAGTCTATGTAGGACAAAATGCTAAATTAAAATATCTAATATTTATTGATAAAACATTCGTAAAATAAGTAATAACCGTTTTTACAGATGTTAAAGCTGAAGAATTTTACAGTTATAGTAATAAGCTTGGTAAATTAAATCATTGCACATCAGAAACCTATTTACCTTTTGCAAAAGCAAATTTTTAAGCATTTTAGAAAATGATGTAGAAATGATTATACGTGATATTGAGTTAAAGTAAACTTTCTTTAGATTGGGATAAACATGCAGAAAATACAACTGTTTAAAAAGGAGTATTGGAAGATGTATTTGTGCAAATCAAAACTGAACTATACTGGTGTGTAGAATCAAAGTAACAGATTTTATTTATTTATTTTTTTTTCTTGCCATAACTCCTCTGAAGGGCAAAAAATTTGGAAATGAGACAGATCTTTGTACTTAACAATGACGCAAGCATAGTTGCTCAAAAAGGAATACAATGCATACAGTATAAAATTAAACATAAAAGGTTTTATTGAAGTCAGCATTGCTACACATGATTCATTATGCCACAGGGAAAACAAGCGATGTGCCCTATTATGAGACATGCCATCCCCTTACTGCAATATGGTTGCTTCACACCATCTTTTCATACTTAGCACTAGATTATCCCAGTTCTTGATGTAAGAGTGCCACTCAATCAGATGTTTGGTGTTCTCTAAGAATTTAATCATGCCGCAAGGTGTGTTTCCTTAAAATCATCATAAATATATAATAATATTTAAATTAGGAAAGTACGTTGGCCAATCCAATCGAGTGATATCTTTCCTTTTTAATAGTTGATGAACAGCAGGAAACTGGTGTGGTCGGAGATTGTCATCCATAAAAACGAAATATCCTCTAATGGTAACTCGTAATAGACGCACATTGGGAAGGATCACCTCCTTACAATAGTGAGCTACGGTTTTAGAACTTCTGTCGAAAACGTAGAGGTCAGACCAACACAGCTTTATATTTTTCCTGACGACAACCCCAGGACACCTTAACGGCCTCTGTCCGTGAAGTTACTATGATGAAACCTTGTCTTGACTTCTCTCCAAATCAACTAGCATTGAGAATTGTTTGTGACGCTGTAACAACCTTACAGATGAGATTATCAATTTTTTTTATTCTTCTTACATCCCTCTAAACATTGATACCAATGGCTATTTTTCAAAAGAATGCAGCTTCAAGGACGACGGGCAAATAGGCAACTTTTGAGAATGTACCAAGACACTATAAACCCCGACACTTTTAATTTCGATCTCTTCAGTTAAACTGATCACACCACGCTGCTCCTCCATGTTTCCATAATTATTATTTCACATGTGAAGTCCAGGTAATTTTTTCTAGCCATATTTCCCGAAAGTAATCGCTTGCACTTTCATCTAATGTTTTTAATTGCTCCTCCTTCCTTTTTATTATAGTCTTAAACAGCTCTCCGACCGCACGAGTTTTGCGTAAGCTCCCGTCGCTTAGGAAGTTTTTCTTGACATTTGCAAACACATGATCTTTCTTCTGAATTGCATATTAATTGTACTGTTCACAGAAACCCCTTTTTTCTACGATGTCAGTATTATCTATTTAAAACGCACATTTTTTTTTTCTTTAGCTTTGCATTCTTAGTTATCAATTTAATTGTTTTAATCGGATTTTATTTGCGAAATGGCATGTGTGTGTATGCAAGTATATATATAATTTTCTCGATTAAAAGAAATAAAATTTAATATATACATTAAATTTTTTTTTCCTTTAATCGATGGAATGTTTTTAAAGTTGGTTTCATCGACATATTCTTAAATCGTACTTTATTTTGATTTTTACAATCTCTATTATTAATAAAGAAATTAAAGTTTATTTTAACTTTTTTTTTTACACTCTGCATACAATATATTTACGAATTTAAAATCCTATTACTAATGAGATCCCTTGTTTCGGACTTTTACAGGAAGGCACAGTTAATCCCTAAATTTCATCACAAAAACTTAATAAAAATCCAAAATGGAATTATATTAAAGCATGCTTAGGACTTTTTCCAAACCATTTAAGTAAAAGCTCGATTTTACTCTTAAAAAAACTTGGATTTTCCTAATTTTGAGCTTTTACAGTAGAAAAAATACATACATAATACATTCCCAGATGTATTTTAGCAACGATCATAAGTTTTCATTCAATTGAAAACTAAATTAAATGCAACGAGGAATATGAAAGGAACATCGCAAAGCAGTGCATTATTTTTTTCTATAAAGGATCCCAAACTATAAACATTTGAAGATCCCATGCATTTCGCGGTTTGGATCATGTTGCTTCCATTGCCTCTCATGATCAGTGAACCTCTTTATTTGTATGTTAAAGTGTATAATGGATTATTTGCGGCTCGCTAATTTAAGCACAATATACTGTCGAGCTATTAAAGTCGTATCTAATTTCAAGGCAGTTGTAATTATTTGTGTTCTCGAACCATCAAGTCCAGCTGGTGGAAGAATGTTTTGTGATTTGGTCTCCAATTTTAACAATCATGGATTCATCTCCTTTGAATAAGAATGTGTTCAATGGTGCCTTTTAAAATGTTGAGCCGTACATTAATTCTGAAAGTTACGTTTGAACGTCTTATAAACAACCTGTAATCTCTCGTAGAACTAAATTAAATGCAATTAAAATTGCCACTTCAAATGGTTGGTGCCTTAGATTTCAAATTCATCAGTGCCAGTTTCCGTCAAATAATAAAGAAAAATATGGCAGCATTTAAAGAGGGTACCTTACTACTTTTCTGTACTCCTTTCGGTATAAAATATCAGCCTCAGCTTCTTTTACCGCAACTAATAAAGAGCTTAATTTTTTGACCTTACTGAAATATCGCTGATCCGAAAGAGTTTACATGCATTAACCTTAACCACTTAACAGTTTTGACCGAACACCTTTCAGGTTATGGGAGAGATTTCCCTGATCCTTGCTCAAAGTTCTGTGGTGGAACACCATTCCACTTGATTTTCCACTTTTTCCATTTCTTTTGCTTTGCATTATTTTTAATAGTTATCTTGAGTAGTTAAGGAGAGATTAAACATTAAAACCAGTTCCAGGATAAGTTTGCCGAGCTGGCAGCCGAATGGTTAGTACTCTTGCCTTCGGTTCAACAATTCGTGGGTTCGAATCCCACCTTGGGCATGGATGTTTGTAGTGGTTCGGAATCCACTTTAAACCGTAGGTCGCGGTCTAATTAGCCCTTGTGTGCAAAAAATAACCGTTGAGCGACAAACAAACAAACTGGGATTTGTTTGGGTGGAACAATTGAGCGATTTTATGCCTTTTCATTGTATTACTCTAGACTAATATTTTTTCCGAATTAAAAGAATGGTTGCTAAAGTAGAATAAAGGATAGATGATAGTGATAGAATATATTTCTGATATAGGCCTTACTTGTGAATGGGAAATTTCTCTAACTCATTCTTGTTGTGGAAGTTTATTATCAAAATTCTCTAGTAATCATATCAAAGCTGAATTCTGAAAAAAAGTTAAGTATTTCAAAAGTGTTTAATCTCTTCTAAAATTTATCGTTCTTAAGGTGATCTTTTTAGTTCAGTACTTCTTTCAAAAAGAAGTCAACTATAAGTAAAATTGTTTTAAATTCACTTTAATTCAAATTTACTACAAAATAACAGAAATACAATATTTGTAACAGTTTTGACAACACTGGTTTGAATTCATATAACCCTCATAAATGCAAAATTAAGTATTAAAAGTATTTTTGGTCTTAATATGATAGTAAAAGGAAACTTAATAGATATTCTCAGATTCAGTATGCCGTTTCTTGTGATGTGTGAAGAAGTGGATGCTAATTTAGCTAGTTAATATATTATAAATTCATGATAATTTAAAGTTTCAGGGATATCACACACACAAAAGTAAAAAAAAAAAAAAAAAAAAAAAAAAAAAAACCAGTAAAATCTTTTCAATTTCTTCCCAGTTCAATTATTCCTTAAAGATACTTTGTGTGAGAATTCAACTTGATAAATAAATTATGGAAAACGCAGTGATATATATTTATACTAAAGAAAAAGTATTCAAATGAAAGTTCAATTTAATACTCAAATTAGTTGTGCTATTAATATGACAAAGCATAGAGATAACTTGAGTTAATCTTTACAGATATATATTGAAGCTATGGTATATTAAAAGTATAACTAACACACGCCACACACATTGAATTATACTTCACTCGTGTTAGAAATTAAGGATAATGTATGTTTAGGCAAAGAAAGAGACAAAAGCAAAACAGTTGTAACTCATTTGTATAGTATAATTATTAAACAATTGGTAAAGAGAAAAAAAGATGCTATTGACATCATTAATAAAAATTGCGATTTTTACTCCCTGGAGCAAATTTCAAAAAAGAAGTCATTTACAAAAGCAAATATAACATGGTTGGTATGATGGTTAATACATAGTACGCCCCCAGATGATGTAATGCAGGCCGTACAGTGACTAGGCATGCTGAGTATCAAATTATCGATCTGATCTTGGGCAATATTCCATCACTCATCAAGCAGTGCTCTCCGAACCTCCGGTAGACATGTGGGAGGGGGTTGATGAGCTGCAATTCGTCAGCCAAGCATGTCCTATATTTGACCTATTAGATTCAAGGCCGGTGAGTATGCTGGCTAATCCATACGGGTGATATCCTCAGATTGAAGGCATTTCTCTCTTATGTTTGAAACTTAACCTGGACTTGTCGGAAAACATCACACAAGACCCAGTGTTGCGGTGTCTACAATGCATGCTCTCTACTCCAGGCTAACCGCAGGCAACAGTGAGTTGCGGTAAGTAGATGACATCTGACAGGCCTACCAGCATATAGACCAATGTGTCCTAAGTCTGTACACGGTCTTTCTTGAAACTTTCGTACCGGTAGCTGAAGAGAAATGACGAAATACCGGTCCTCATTCGGCGTTGTAACTCTGGGTACGACCTGCTTTGTAACGTCTACACACATTACCACCAACTTGGAACCGTTGCCAAGGCCTGGCAAAGACACTCTGGGCGATTCCTCCTCGGATACTTCCAGCTGTGTACGTCGACATTCCAGAGGTCCGATAATTCTACCACGTAAAACATCTAAATGCTTCCTTTGTGCCATAACTATGTCGTTATTGCACTGAAAGGCTTTTAAAGCGCTTGTGAACAATTTTACTTTTTCGCAACCATTTCTTATATATCCCTCTATTGCACTCTCGTCATTGTGACGTACTGTCGGCGTCATTTGGTGGTTTCTTGTAAGTTGCATATTATTCTTCAAGATGTGTGTGATAATTCTCGCTGATAATAGTAAAATTTATTTCAAAAAAATTTTCCTAATTATAAATATCCAATCATTTTTCTTTTCTTAAAATTTTCTCAAATCAGTGCAAATTAAGATTTAAAAGGTTGACTTTTTTATGAATTAGTTTAATTTGGGTTTTAAATTTTGGAATTTTTTTATAAAAAATTTTCATGCTGAATAGAATATGTCTTGACGTTTTCTAAGTTTTTTACGCATGCAGCTAGTTTTAAAATAGCTTTGATTAAAAGGAGAACTAAAAAAATTAATTAACATATCATTTGTATTCATCTTATTAGCTGTGTCTACTCATTCAATAATGCGTTATCAATAACTCTTTGTAGTTTCCAAGATATTTGCATACATACGGTGGTAACTTGAATTGTCTATCGCTCATATGATTGTTTTAATCAGGGAACAAAAAGCATCAACGGAAATTTTAGGTGAATGTTAATTAGACAAATTATTTTGTGTTTTGGAAAAAGTATACTTGGAACTTTTGTGGTAAGTAGGTATAAGAATGGAAAATTATTACAAGATTTAGATTATTTCTTTAATTACAGAATGCAAATAATATTCTAGTTAAAATTTAAAGATTTTTTAAATGGTTAATTTTTTTTATTTTGGCCAGGGTTAAATGTTTTCTGGTATGTAAAGTCTGGTGTATAAGAAATTTTTTCGTAGATTATTTGTATTAAACCTATTATTAGTAACAGGACTGCACGACAATCGCTGAACTTGTTATAATTTATCTAGAATATCGTTTAAACATTTAGAATACAAATATTAGAAAATTAGAACTCTTTTTGATGATGGATTTGTTTCACGAACCAAAATTTTTTACCTGTTATTGGTTTACAATACTACTAATGATAAGTCTCCAATATATTTGAATCATACTCTTTAGAAACCACCACTTAAATTAATAAGGTTAATTGAATATGTGCTGTTAACTGATTTCAGATTAAGAAAAATAGAACAAAATCAGAATTCCCTTAGAAAATATATTCCTTAATTTAATAAAGTCCATTAGATCAATTAATCAATATTTATTAGTTTTAGAACCAGTGAATGTTGATTCAAATTTAATATTCAGCTGACCAAAATATTATTTTACCTTTTAACGAAAATAGTAGAACAATAAAAAGGAGTTGTAAAAACATACAGAAATTGTGTCAAAACTCAATCCATAGGGCCTTTTGAAAGCATTTTGCTCCTTTCACGAAAAAATAATGCACTGGCTGAATCTCCGGGTCTCAAAAACCACGAAATTATATTTTACATTATAATTTTATTCAAGTGAAATTCTAAATTTTTAAATTAATAGGGCTTAACAAATTACACCATAAAAAATAAATAAATCGCGTAAAAAGATTTTTAAAATTGAAGTAATTTTTATTCAGAATTGACTTTCAAAACATTGTGGAAAAATACTTTAACATTATTCATTGTTTAAGGTTAATAGAAAAGCTTGGGAAAGCTAAATTTAAAAAAAAAAAAAAAAAAAAAAAATTATTGAGTAATCTGAATTTCGTAGGGAGAGAACCTGTGTGAAATTGTATCATTAGGAAACCCAATGATACAATTTCACACAGTCTTAGAAGCGAGTATAAGCTTATCATGGAACTTAAAGTATAGAGAAATTAAGCATGTGAAAATGTGTTAATCACTCAGATACTAAGATCTGTTTATACCTGATATTTTAGCAAAGGAAATTAATTAATGATTTCATGAATATGCTTTTTCTTTTATAATTTCTTATTTAATGTTACATTATTTTGAATGAGTGCTTTTTTATAGGTAAGTTCTAAGTTAGCACCATGAGTAATCTTACTCTTGAAATTCACTATTTGAATGAAATGCTATTTTTGAACATTATTACGGAATTTTTCACGTTCCCAAAGATTAGTTAAATGTGCTTAACCCAAATCAGCGCGTTTGAAAGTAGAATAATTTTTCTAAAACTTAAAATGAACTGATAGTCGCACACACACTTGACGTACTTGGCTACATGATGGTAATATGTTTGCTTGTAGTAAAAAACCTAACAGAGATAACATTATGGTACCTTTTCAAAACTTCATTTTGGATTGTGTTTTTTACTCATCACATTGATATTTGTGACATAAAATTTATTTGTTCTTGGTACTTGAAAAAATACTAGTAATAAAGTCATCCACTAACGCCATCGGCCCAGCATTTTTTGCTTCTAATTTTATTTAACATTTCTGTAAATGTAGTTTTTGTGAGTTTGAGTTCTCAATAAATTCAATCTCATCATTGTTTATCTTCGAATTATTTGTCTTTTGAATATATTCCAACTAAACTTGTTTTTTGCTGGTTGTCTGAATTCTGAAGTATTGTTCAGCCTGACCATGATAACAGCATAAGCACACTCTCTTAGATCTATTTAATATACATTAGTAGTCCCCGAAAAGTCCAAGCCCTGTGACTGATTACAGTCACTTGCATTTATTTTGGCTTGATAATAATTTCTTAAGGGAGTGAGATAATAGCAATGCATTGCTATTTAGGTGGAAGAGAAAATCCTAGGTCGTCAAAGGATTTCGAGTGACAAGTGGTCTCCAGATTGATGAAATCGGTGGCATAAAAAAGCAACATGATGTGAGAGTACTAATATTTTGGATATAAAAACTATTGCCGTGTCAACCTGCGAAACAAACTCTTGTTCCTTCGTCTACATTAGTTTTTTTTTTTTTTTTTTTTTTTTTAGTTAATGTTTTTGGTTTCTTGTGAAAATCTAGGGACTTGCTTTCCTTAAGTGTCGTGCATTGCAGCAAATAGAATGAAAATTGTATTTAAAGGTAGGAAGGGCTATCTACATTGCGAAATGGGAGGGGAAATATGGACTTGTACATTTTCTGATATCCGGAGATATTTGGAACTTAACTGATAGCTGTAGTCCCATTCAGCACATAAGTAACTGGTCTAAAGTTGGTGATAAAAGTACTATCTCCGTTATTAATATTCTTAAAGAGCTTACCAAGCAGCACGAGATCTATTTCCAGTAGATCCTGTCCCACATTGCACTCTATGGCAATGAGACTGCTGATATTTTGGCCTAGGGAGGAGCTTTTAAATTACCAGTGTCAAGTAATACTCGAGACTTCCACTGAGATCTACTCCAAAATAAAAATTCTGAATGAGCAGTTATGAAAAACTCCCCCGATCCACCCCTGGTATAATAGGCAAGCCCCAAGTCCACCATTAGAAGGGTTGCCTCTCTTTATGATAAATCTGCGTGACATGTTCGAAATGCAACTCTGTACAGGCCCCTCCGGACCACTTGTACAGGCCTTGACAGGAAGGACATATTTCTTAGTCCTATTCTGGTTTATGATTATTTGAAGATCTTTGGGCTCGTGGATCTGATCTAGCCTGAAGCTAGATCGGGTGGAATATGTCAACATTTTCTTTATAAGTGTTGTAATCGTTAGAGAAGATGATATGAAATAGTAATTCCGTTATGAATCATTTGTTTAAAAGATAATATTCACCATGGTTTTTTTCACTTCTTCTTTATTTATTTTACGCAAATTTTAATTTATTCAATAAAATATATCTCTAGATATTAACCAGCAAAGACATTACGAATGTGCAGTATAATATTTCGAAAGAAGTAGTAAATAAGCTTATCATGTTATATTTTGGAATGAACTAACTTTAATTAGAAGATGCATTTTGAATTTTCAACTTCCTAACTATAGTGAATAAAAAGTTGCATATTCTGCATAATATGCAACTCTCAAAATATTTACTTCGAAGCTTATCTTTTAAGTTCATATCAAAAGATAAGCTTCGAAGTAAATATTTTGATTATTCGTGACCTTGACCTACTGTTGTTTACATTCCAGGTTACGGCTTATTGTATATTCCAGAAACTTAACTTTTTCTCTGTGAAATCATGATTTACGTTGAATTTTAAGTTTAAATTTATTATTTAGCCACGCCTAGTGCGTTGAACGAACCATTTTGTGTTCAGAAAAGAATATTATAATTTAATTGTACAGTAAATTACGCCATCAGTATCATTCTAAATAGGTTCCAGATTTGTTTCATTAAAGATACTTTCATCTTTGTAAAAAAGTTCCAAGTAATTTCTTTACCCCTTTTTTTCATCTAGAGGTGGAGTCTGTATCATGGATACTGCTTACTACATAACGCCCATTTTTCATGTGTCTCCTATTTCTTCATTTTATAAACAATGTTGAAACTATCAAAATGTTTTGAATTTAGTTTATTTTCATAAAATGATTGCTATAAACAGTAAACGTTGATTTTGTTTCACGACTCATCCGCAAATATTCTAAATTATTGCTTTTTCCAGTAGACAACCGGTAACGTAATGCAATTGCAATTAGCATAATATTTCCAGGGCTATTTTTCCCGTAACGCCCATTATGTTTACTATCTTAAGATATTTTCTAGCACGTTTTATTTTATTTGTTTGTAATTTCATAAAAAAAAAGTATTATAATTGAATCAAAAAGTTCAATTTTACTGAAGTTATAAAATTTTTAACATTTTTTATCTATATTTTTATCACCACTCAAGTTTTATTTGCATTAGTCATAGAGTATATGTAAATGCAGTTTTGATGGGCCGTAGTGTATAATCCTAATAGTCTAAGCGTACTCGTTCGTGTTATACGAATGTTTACGTGATAGCACTGCATTAGGTTATCGCTAAAAGTTATGAATCAATGAAGATGCATTTTAAACTTAAAATGTTTTTAAATTATTATGAAGTATAAATAGTGTTCTAGCGATGTGGTCATGGTTATGTTAAAAAAAAAAAAAAAGGTATATGATGTAATTTTATGGCTATTATTTATTTCTATTTAAAAAGGACATTTTAAAATCACTAAAATTTAATGTGTTTAGGAACAATTTACGAGAAAGAGGAACGTTTTGTATTAACTTTATATGTACTTTCTTTTCCTTAGAGTCATCCTTTTCCATTACTGTTTATGAATAAAATAAAATCTGTATCAAAATTTTAAATATGAAGTATATAAAATTTTGCACGTTATTTATCTCTTGACGATATTCATCTTCAAAATTGCTTTATCAGAAATAACTTTTTTAATGGTTAAGTAACCAATTTCTTTGACGCTTACAGGCACAATTATTTCTTTTTTATTCACAATTAACTTATTCAATATGATTTTAAAAATTTATGCAATATTTTTTTAAACTGAAATCTTCCCATACATGTTTTAATTTTCTGTTCCATAACTTCGGTGAAAATGAGTTGTTAGTAAAGCTGTCAATCATGTATAGTTAGGCATGGTTATTTTAAGTTACCAATCAGCCTATTGTGTATTCCCACATTAATTTTTTTTTTGAAAATATGAATAATTGTTTAAATATTTATGTTTAATGTAATAGTTTTTTGTACTTTATGATTATTACTTATTTGATTGATACCAATATTGTTTCATCATGTTTTTTTTAATTACACTCTTGTACTTTTAAAATTTTATGTTATACAACATTCACTACATCGAGATAAATGACATGACTGTATATAAATATAATTTTGGGAAACTTCATAAATGCTGGAAAATGTTGCTAAAAATGAATAGAATAAATATCAGTGATTAAGCTTTTATTTTACCCCCCTCCCTATAAGTACTACTCTCATATAAGGTAGAATGTTCATTGAGGTATAATAAAGTATGATGAAAATAATGAACTAATTCATTAATAGAGAAGTCCAAGATTAATTAATCCTTCTATAAGGAAAAAGGAAATTTATTCAACAGTTTTAATATATTTTATTTTTCTTATTATACTTTTTATTGAAACAAATGTTTCCACATTTGTTAAAACATCTTGGATTCTTTAAATAAGTATAAACTTTAAAATTTTTAATATTACATAGTATAATCTTTGTAGTCATGTAAAATCATTCTAAATAATAAAGCTGTGAAAAATTGAAAGTTGATTAAATATTTCTTAAGAGTGCATAGTTTTGAAGTTTTTTGTTTACTAAATAGAGAAAATAAATTTAAACAAATCTGTACTTTTAATAATATGATTGTAATTATTTCTGTAACATAATTTGTCTGATATGTAAATTATATTTCTAATACAATGAAAAAAATTTCATATTGATATATATTTTAAAAATATTCTTTTAATATTTTCAAATCATATTTATATTAATTTGAAATTGCAGCTTCTATTGCATTGAAAGGAAAAGTTATTTGTTATGAAGTATTTTGTTGTAATGAAGGTAGAGAAATGGGAAAGATTTTTTTCATGTAATAAAAGAAATTAAAATTGCAAATAAATGACTTAGGAGGGATTTATTAGTTACTTATTGTTCATGTTATTTGTAATCATTATTTAAACTTATTAGTGAAAACCGTATTAAGTAAAGGAGAATATATGTATAATATATATATTCTCGTTATATATATTTAAAAAAATAAGTTATTTTTTCTTTCGATTGTATTAATTTTTACCTACTACAAATCTTAGCATTTCCATCATTAATAAATCTTTAACAGAATAATGATTAATTATTTTTGTTTAAATTGTGTCAAATAGCAAATATATATGCTTTATTTTTCAAACTAAAAATGGCATTTATTATTTAAAAAGTATATAATTTCTCTAATGCATGTTATGAATTGATATCTCTTTATAAAAGTTTTCTAATGATTATCTTAAAATTCTAATATTTGAAAAATTAGTTCAAAGACAATATCTAACCCATTTCATATGTCTTTAAGACTAACTTCTTTATTGCTACTCTTTTGCTATTAATCTTAAAGAATGCAATTTTATTTTAATGCATTAATTACAGTCAGTAAGAAATATTTATTTATTTGAAAATTCTATTAAAAGACTGAATATTATACGCATTAACTAAAATTTCAAGCACCAACACAACCAATAGAGATTAAAAAAGAAAATAATTTACTTTTCAAAATTATGTGCTGACTATAAAAAATATTTTTATATTCACAGTTTTATAATTAAATTTTAATGTAATAGTGAAGTACTTTTTCAAAATGGTTTTCTATGTAATAATTTTAAAACAAATCAACATATATGAATTTCAATCATAGAAAATTGTGAAAGAAAGGATTTTTTTATGTATAATTGGTTTGATTCTGAAACTAATGATTTATTTATACATTGTATGCTATTATCTTAAATGTGATAAAAAATACTAAGAAAATGAAATATAAATCACACACACACATAAAATTTCATGCTTTTACTTAATAAAACAGTGTAACTTCATATTTTTTGAAAATAACAATTTGATCTAATGATTGTTAACAATTATGTATGTGTTCATAAAAATTTTAATAGCAAGCTTAACTATGTTAGTACTCCAATTTCAATTGTGCATTCGAAAAGTTAAATTGATGCTATTTAAAATTTAAATGTTACCATACAGCTACCTATTTCATAAATTATTGGATATTTATCTAATAGAATTTGGGACTTAAATTTAGATGCAAGAAATAGTTACATAGTTATAAAATGTGCAGAATGAAAACTCTTTAATGTAAACATCAGCTATTCATTATCGTTATGTAATTGTAACAAACACAAATATAAGAATAACATTTTCTTTTGTATAAATTAATAGCTTTTATGAATTTAAAAAGTGCTTTTCTATAAATTAATGTATTAATTTTATGTGCAGAAAACAGTTTTACTGTAGATTCATGTAATACTTTTTTTAAATAAATTAAAAGGTAAAAGATATACACATCATATTCAAACTAATTAAATAATGATTATAGTTCTTATTATTCAGACAAGAGCAGTTATCTTTTTTAAAAGTGACAATTTATGATTCTTCAGGAATATTTTTACTAGAATAAATATAAAAGTAGATTTTTTTTTTATTGGTAAAATGAGCCATTTTCACAAATTTTATATTTTCAAAAATAAATGGTGGAGTAGAGGGGAGGTATGAATTTTTATGTATATTTGTTTTGCTGCATATATTTATACAAAAAACAGTATTTATTAGCTTTTTCACACCATGATATTGGTAAATTCTAATTTATTCTTTGGTAAAGCAACCATTATTATAAATTTTAATTTAGTTATATTTATTAAAATTTTTATTTTTATGATAAATAGTTTGAGCAAAATTCCTTATTTGAGGAAAAAAAAAAAAAAAAAAAAAAAAAAAAAAACTAAGAATGCCAATTTTTTTTTTTGTTTCTTAATATTGTAATGGCAGAATTTATATTAGTGTCAAAGACTAAAAGCTCATTGAATAATTCATATTATTTAAAGGGAAAATAAGAGTTTGCACACACACATATGCAAATTAAAAAGCTAATAACATATTTGTGAAAAATGATATTTGTGTTGTTATCTTGTGCCATCTAGGTTGGCATTATGGGGTGCACTGTTCCACTTTTCCAACTGAACCATATTTTGATGTAGAGTCCAACTTGCTCAGTACACACATGCTATAGGTACTCGTTTATAGGGTAGGCAACCATTCACACAAAGATAGGACATATAGAGAGAGATGGTACATCCATGCCCGAAGTGGGATTCGAACCTAAGATTTCCCTATCCGCTGTCAGACAGGCACATTGACCACTAGACAGGGTGGACAGCAAACGATTTTCCTAACGAAATTTTTAAAAAATTATGTAAGTTAAAATTTATCCCTCTCAAAAAAATATCCTTCAAAATCTAAATAATTTTCTATTTAATTTAAATTGCCATTGTAAAACTGATCTTTTTCTGTTAACTGTTGATCTGAAATTTTCTATAACTTTTTAAATGGGATGGGATAAAATTTTCTGGCATATTCTGCTGTATGTGTTCTGAAGCAAATAATATAAATAGCATTAAAAAATTTTTTTTAGATATATTATATCATTTTAAAGTTTATGTATTTGTATTCTATATATAAGTTAATAATAGATAAATTAATTTCATTTATTTCCCTGACAGATAATGTATTTTGAAGTATGAGTTCATCTTCCAAGTATATCTTTTTCATTCCAAAACTAAAGAGAAAATTAGTAGACTTTCTTTAACAGTAAAAAATTTTATTTATCCATGTAATTATTATTCAGAAATAATAATTGGTAACAAGATATTTTAGGACTAGAGCTTTTAATTGAACCTATATGGTTTCTTTTGAAATCAATTTATCTAGTGTATTAAAATTTCAAAAATTCTGTATACTCTTTATAAGTATGTGCTTATGATTTTTAAAAATTTCTTTTCTTTGTTATTCATATTGTTTTCATTTATTTCCTATAAATATTTGGACTATTTTGCCATTGAAATTTCTTATTTTATTGAAACCTCTGTAAAAATTATAAATGTCAATCAAAGATAATTTAATTTATTATAGTTATATAACAGTAGTTTAGATTTTATATTTTTGCAATAAATCTGCAAGAGCAAAAGCGAAGCTGGTAGCAGAATTGTTAGTGTTCTTGCTTCTGGTTCAACAGTTCATGGATTTGAATCCCACCTTAGTCTTGGATGTTTATAGTGATTTGGAATCCACTTTAAACCATTAGTCCCTGTCTAGTTATTTTTGCAAAAAATGAATGTTGAGCGACAAACAAATCACACATGCAAGGGCAAAAATACATAGATCTGAATAAATGATTGTTTATTCTGATCTAAACATATTTTTCATTAGTTTAGTTCATTGTTTTTATTATATAATTTTTCTGCATATAAATGTGTATAATTATAATTTTCATTATATTGTGCCAAATTTGAAAATTAGAAAATGAAAATTTAACTAGAAAAAAGTCACTGACATAATCAAACTTCCGAGGCTACTTAATAAAATTTTCATTATTTTCAAGTGTTCTTAGTAAGCAATATAAGGGAAACTGGTTGTTAAAGTACCGAAAACTATCAGTTTTTTTTTCTTTAATCTTATTCAGAATTAATATTTCTTGTGTAAAAATAAATTCTTCCTACATTAACAGAAAAAGGAAAATTGAATAATTCTTGACATTGAAACTTAAAAACAAATAAGAATTTACAATTAACATAGAAATTAGTTTACTATTTATTAGAAATTAGTATACTTGTGGGAATATCGATTAATTATATTTTAAAGCTATTCATCTGTAAATATTGTTATTATTTTTTCAATTAATATATATATATATATATGTGTGTGTGTGTGTGTGTTTGTTTGTATATACACATACATACATAGTTGAATTTTTGTAACTTTAGATTGCAAAAATGTAAATTTGTTAATTAAGAAATGTGACTATTTTTTGCTTATTAAGAAAAGTAAAAAAAATGCATATTAAATTTTCTAAACGTCAGTATTTTATTAATTAATGTCGATCTTTAATAAATTTTTCAATAAAATTATGTAACAAAATCTTTTTGTATGAATTTTCTTTTTATACACTTATTTTTTTTATTTATTTTGCTAATTGCTTTTCTCAAGATCTTGAAATTGTGAAACTGCCATTCCTTATATTTCGTTTTTATACCGTTTTCCATTGTGACAAATATTTTGTATTAAAATTCTCCTCCCAGTTTAATTTTATTGGTATATTTATATTTTGAAAAATTGATTTAAAAATTTTTACAAGTCTTTTTCAGTTGCCTTTTTTTATGCTTGTGGGAATATCGATTAATCTTTCAGACTTAGTTGTATTTCTGAAAATCTTCACATTTCATGTTGAAAATAAATAAAATTCTTTCCAGATTCCCTTACAGAAACAAAATTTACTATAACTTTTTGAATTTGCATTGTTATTTTTAATTTTAACATGTTCAAATTCATGTAATATTTTACTGTTTGAATATTAAGTTTTCTCTTACTTTCATACTCATGTGCATCCTTTACAATATATTTTTATTAAAATATTTGTAATCTTTATGTTAATTTATAAATGTGAAATTGTTTTAAAATTTATATGCTTCCACACTTTCAATTTTAGTCTCATCATAATGTTCGTTTATATGAATACTTGACAATCTCATATATTTATATATATATATATAAAAGGAAGTATATAAAAAATTAACAATTATCTTACCATAAATTTGTTCAATGTATTAATAAATTTAAAAGTTGAAATTAAGAATTTGTTTATTGGTATATTTTGTATTGGTGTAACTTTTTTTTTAAATATATTTTACATTTTGTACATGAAAAGATGTAGTTGTATAAACAGTGTAATTTAATAATTGCATTTTCCTTGAAAAAAATTAAAAATAATGGGGAAAAATTTAAATTTTTTGTAAAAGTAATTTTAATGGTAGAAAGAAAGTATAAGATGTTTGACGACTTTAATGTTAATTTATATTTTAAATACTTGTGGAGTAACTTATATTTATTTACATGAAAATAATAAGCTTTAAAAAAAAGAGGAAGAATCATAAGAATATAGCTTTTTGAAATGCTGCTTTTGGGTATCGTAATTTAATTAATAACAATTTGTATTAGACATATTTTATATAATTGCAAGTATTTAATTTAATAAATACTTGTGAAATTTTTTAATAAATAATTGTATAATACTTCCAAATTTAATGAAAAAATACTTAATTAAGCATTGCTTGTCATTTAATCTTATATTTTAATTGACAAAAAAGTGTTCAGAACGTAAGGAAAATCATTAATATACAGTGATGTGTATTAAGCATTTTATCTTTTTTATGTGGAAAAGAAAAAAAAAAAAAAAAAAAAAAAAAACACTATTGCACATGGAACTTCAATATAATAATGCTTTGGGATTCTATATTGAATTTTTATTCGGTTATTAACTATTGAAATTTAAATCATTTATAATTTCATTCTATGAACATTATGTTAAATACATTAGTTAACTACTCGATATTATTAAAATATTTTCATATAAGTTCATATTTTCATTTTAATTAGTATTTAATATATATATATATATATATTAAATACTAATTAAAATGAAAATATCACTTAAATTCAAGTTAAAACCATGTAAATTGTTCAGTTTAAAATTAAATTTTTCTATAAATAGCTTAAAGATAAAATATTTTTAAAGAATTTCAGAACGTTTGTGACAAAATCTAAACATTGAGTTAATTTTTGCAGATGAATATTTTTATAAAATTGTAATAATAGATTTGAATAGTTATTCTTTTGTGGGAAAGAGTGATTTATTATATTGTTTTCTTTTTATTGAAGATGTAGGAAAATAATAGTAACTTAGGTCATCAAATAATTTAACTTTTAGAGAATTAAATTTAAATGTTTTACTCTAGTCATGTGTACATCACATTGATTTTTAAATTTATCTAAGATTTAAATCATGAATACAGAAAAAATATGAATCCAAAGTTATTTTGGTGATAAAAGTAATAACTGTGTGTGTGTAACTAATAGATAGATAACTAAAAGGTAAAAAATCGACAATAGAGGATCTAGCAAAGCTTTCGCAAAAGCAAAATCTAAAGTTCCAATCTATATTGTTGTAAAATACAACTTAAAACTTTTAAAACAATCTGTTCAAAAATAAATTAACCTAGAAAATGCTATTTTTTTATTTTAATAGTTAATTCTTATGAAAGTTTAAATAAAGTACCAAAAAGATAATTTCTTTTGAAAGAATCAGATTAAAATCCAATTATTTAACAAAGAAAGGAAACTGTAATGTTCAATTATTTCTTTAAAAAGATATGCAATGTTTGTATAGTTTTTAAGATAAAGAGTTTATGTGTGTATATGATCGATTAACACACTGTGTGCTAATAGCTGCAATATGATTTTACATCAATATTTTTATTTGTATATAATATTGATGTAAAATCATATTGGAATATTTAGATTGTTTCAAAATTATATGTTTTCTTTTTGGTTAATTATCTCAATATGATTGTTTTTATTAACTTGCTTTCTTAATATAATTGATCTAAACACAGAGTTAAAGAAATTGGAATTGCTTTTAAGGGGTAATAATTAATGAGAGGTAGAAAATTTATGGCCTAAAATAAACTGAAGTAAATTGTCAAATAACTAATATCTACTTTAAAAAAATTATTTCAATATTTAATTTTACAAATAATTGATAATATTTATTATTTTATTTTCAGCTAACTCATCACTGAGAAAAATTATCTGATGTGGATGTATATTCAGCGGTAAATAAAGAAATAATTATCTTGCGCTACTGCCATAAAATGGGTCCCTTCAGAAAGATAGAAAAAAAATCGAGTCTTTTATTTTTACTATTATGAAGTTTGATAAGAAAATAAAAGTTAAATTTGTTCTTGTGTGCATTTCTTAAGTGTCTTTTATTTTTTATATAATTTTATGCTGAAAAATATGAATGTATGTTTCATTTAATTCCTTATTTATAAATTTAGTTCACTTTCCTGATTGAAGTTAAACTTGTATTAGTATGTATGTGTAATGTTTGATTTTTTGTGGAAAAAATACAATTTAAGTAAAATTAGTTGAATTTTATTGGGATAAAAGTATTTAAGAGTTATGACGGTAATATTTAAAGCAATTATTTATAAAATTAATTAAAAGATTATTAAATATGAATGGACGTATAAAAAAACTTATAGGAAAACACTAAATTTTAAAAGTCATTTTTAATATTAATAATCAATGCTGAAAAGAATATTATAAATGATAATTTTTTCGGTATATTATAAAACCGTAGCACCCCTCTCTTTACTAGAAATGACAAAATCAGTTGTTTTCAGATAACCAGTTATCAACGTCACAATTTAAAGAAATAACGCGTTCTTTGCTTATAACCGTTAACAGCGTTATCAAATAACGCTTTCGACTAATGTCTCTCAAGATCGAGCTTTGAAATTCGGCTCTAGATACAGAGTTCTAACGCATGCGTACTTGACGAAAGTAGTTATTTCGTTGACTTGCCTTAAGAATAAGTCGTACAATTTTGCTAATTTTAATAATTATTTTTCGAAATATGAAAGTAAAGCAGAATAGTTTACTTAATCTTAGCAACATATAAAATACAAATAGATAGAAACTTTATTTCTATTTTATATGGTGCTAAATCGCATCATTAACGACATTATTTTTTTCGTAGATATGGTCGACAGGATAACACGTAAGTACCAAAGAAGGGTGGATTGTAATTATCAGATTTTCTTCTGATTTCTACATTTTAATAAAGATAAACATAAATGGAGGAATGCCATAGTAAAATTAATGTTACTAAATAGTGTTTGATATTTTATCATGGTTTAGTTATAAATTAATGTCTCAAGCTGTTTTTTTTTTTCCCCAAAACAAAATTTAAATTTTTGTCAATTCAAATTAAAAATTCCTTAAAGAATTTTTTTGTGCATACAGGAATTGTTTTAATAAGCTTTGAATGCAATATACATTTCAATTAAAAAAACTGCAGAAATAAAAGATTTAGTTTTTTAGTGTAGTGTGTAAACTGTCTGTTTTCTAAATTAAAAATTCCATAAAAGATAAATCAACATCTGTAGTTCAGTTTAAGAGTACAGCTCATTTATTTGAAAAAAATATTTTATAAATTTTTCTTTTTTTAAAAATTAAAAATAATTTATAAATTTTCTCACTTATGTATATAAAAGATTTAAAAACACTCAGTATCACATTTCCTTCTGATTTCTGTGATTTAATGTAGATATTATGCCTAAATTGGAATAAAAAAGGTGGAAGGTGAATTTAAATAAATTTTTTCTACACTCTAAATATATATATCAAACAAAATATTTATAAACTTTCACTTTACCTTGCTTACATGACAAATAGGCCTGGATTTTATTATTTCAAGAAGTTTTTTTTATTTATTTTTTTCTTTATTATGCTCACATCACAAAACTATTTTATGTTTTTGTTTAATTATAAATTTATTGATTCAAATTGTTTTTTTTTAAATTTGTGTCATGTTTAGTTAAAAAAAATTTTTTTTTCTTATTTATTTTTTTGCATACATGAATTGTTTTAAAAACTTCAAATAAAAAAAGTGCAGAATTAAAATATTTTTTTTTTATTAAGTGTTTAGATTGTTTATTTTTTTAAATTAAAAATTCTACTAAGATAAATCGGAAGCTGCCAATACAATAAATACCTGTACTAAGATTCAAAGTATAAGTCATTTATCTGAAAAAATAAGATTTTAGTTTTTATAAATGAGGAAATTTACAGAATTTAATAAATTTTCTCAGTTATATATGCAAAAGATTTTAGAAGAAACATAGTATTTTATACAGGAAAAATACGTTAAGTTTTAGAAAGATAAGCTTAGAAAAATGAGTAAACATATTGAATGAGATAAACTTGTTAACCAGATAAATGTATCGCATTATTTGCATCGTCAACTCTGTGAATCATAGCCAAAATCTTCTGGAGCCGAGGATTGGGCCGTTATCTCGAGACGCTAGTTCGCTTTGGTAGCGTTTTACGAGAAGTAATACCTAGAAATCTCTTCACTTTAGTCTTCTTGGAAATTGGAGTGAGGAGAAAAGCTTTCGTGGTATGACAAAACTGGTTGGCATTATCGTTATCAAATAATGCTTATAATAATCTTTTTTTTTTTTTGTATTTAAATAAGGAATTGTTTTTTTTTTAACATTGCATTGTGCATTTATTATTTTTCTTTCTTCTCAGAATCAAGCCTGAAAATAGATGCAGAAACTGGCTTCGTTTTTGTAATCAAAAATTATTTTTAATTTAATCGTAAAATTACAAATCCTTTACATACATAAAAAGTTTAAATTACAAATATTATTTCAAATATTTTTTTTTAAAGGAAAAGCTTTACTAAAAAAAGCATATTAAAGTTCCCATGCGGTATCCATAATTTACGTAAAAATTAATTAAAGTAATAAAATAGGTACTACCACATACACACACTATATATATATAGAGAGAGAGAAAACTACTGGCTACAAAAGTAATTTATATAAAAAGACATAGACTTACGGAAGAACATGCTATCTCGATTTCAGCCTATGGTGAGAACTTCGAAAACCTGGAATTTCGTTCCTTCAGGGTGATTTTTATAATCTGGACTCTGGTGTTATTGGAGTAAATATAATTTTCAATCTGAAAGCTCATAGGATGTGATTACTTCAACTTTGTGATTTTGTAGTCTATGATCTAGTAGAATACCAGACTTCAATAACAAACTTGAATAATGATCAGTTTTTCTAGCGGCGTGAGATTCTGGCTTTCACCTCGGAATTTTTCTTGGTCATTACCATCTCCAACCCCTGTGTCTGACTTAAATCCTATTCCCTCCTCTCTGGAACCGGTTTTCCACCGGTCCTGTGCTTGGGTGGTCTTCTTCGGGGAATGGGGAAATTGATAATAATACGGGATACAATCTTATATGGGAGAGTGAAATATGATAAGGGACTTCCAGCTAGGAAGAAAAATGGGTAATTTTTTTTTTTTTTTTTTTTTTTTTTTTTTTTTAATTTACAAAAATTGTCCCGCCAGTGAATACAACAATTGGAAATCATCCAATGAAAGAAATTGAAACGAATTTTTTTTTTTTTTGGCATTTTTTTATCCAATTTTATAAAAATTTGCTACTTTAGGCAGGCAGCAAAGTAATAGACAAGTCTAATATAAGACGCTGCTCACACTACAAATGCAGTCTCAATGTTATGTCGTAATATGGCATGGATAAAAGTCGTTATCTGACGTCTTGGATATCTTAAACCAATGATAATTTGCTTATATTCTCCTTTCCATTTCCGATTGTTTTCCTTATTCCGATTATTTCCATTGTTTAACATTTATTTTTTACTGATATCAAGTATTGAATTTTTTTGAATAAAATGGATAGTAATATTGTATATTTTATCAAACTATAAACTTTTAATATTTTGAAACTTTTAAAAAATACTTTCCAGTGAGATACACCCAAAATTTTTTGGTTCTCGTTATGGCAAACTATACATAATAAGAATTAACACTTGAATAATTTTAAATAAAAAAGCAAAATTAAGAATTTAAAAATTTAATTCTATAAACTATAGTTTAAAGTGTTAAAAATTTTTTTTTTTAATTTTACGTTTGTTATTGAAGTTAAATATGAATTGTATAACAATTTATCTTTATTGTTAGTCATTGTAACGTATGTAAACATTATAAGAAAATGTAAACAAGAACCAACGAAGAATAATATTTTAATATGACATGATAGTTAATCTTTTATTATGACTTCAATGTGCACCTGATAAAAAAAAGTCAGATTTAATGTTATTAAAAATATTCAATGCTGAACGTTAAACATTTTGTCAGAATGTATTTTATAATTGAGTTTATTCTGTAAATCAAATTAGATGTTTAAATATTGCTTTTTTTTTAAATTCGAAAATGCTAGAAAAAATTGGGGCATTGTAAATAATTTAATTTATTGTTAGTATTCTATTTATTATTAAGGTTAAAAATTGCTTATTATGATTATATTTTAAACTATATGATTTACTAACACTTCTCATACAACAATGGATTTTTATTGCTTAAGATGATTAAAGAGCAATATAAACATAAATAAAGAACAGAGAGAAATTTTCATAAATTAATTGTACTTATTTGTCACAATATTAAATTAAATATATAAATCTCCAATATCAATTGAATATTTCGAATTAAATGAAATTGTTTATAATTTCAACGCAAGCAACAGTAACATATATTCACACGAATTTTTTTATTATATGAAAATTAGGATACTTTATTTAGTAGTCAATATAAATTTTATATTATCTGTAATAGACTTTCGAAGTTTCGAAAAAAAATTCTCAATAATTTCACTATAATTATTAAAAATTTGGCAAATTTCTTTAATAATTTCACTTATTTTATGTTCATCAAAATACACATTGTCTTTAGGATCTCAAAGGCATGAGTTATCTATATAAATTATTCAAAATTACTGAACAATTAGCACAAAAATTTAAATTACAAATAACTATTTTTTAAAAAAAATACTATCAACTCTATAAAGATTTATAATTTTTTTTAAATGAAAATCTACAATTTGATTAACTTTCCATTTTATATAAAAAATTCAAATTTTCAGCACTAGGTATAACAATTTAAAAAATTTTGCATCGAAAAGGGACCAAAGAAAATTGAAATTAGCGCTGTCTCGCAGAACGTTGCCAGATATTTCGAACCTGCTCGAAATTCAGAATCGTCTTCCACTCCACCAAAAAACAAAAGAATGCCAAAAACTGAAAATTTTTGGAAACGAAATACAATGGGCCCCACAAACAAAATATCTTGGAGTAATCCTCGATTAAAAGACTAACGTGGAGGCCACACGTTAACGAAATGAAAACTAAAGCCAACAGCACCACTAGAGCAACTCCTGGCGAAAAACTCAAGCCTATCTATGAGCAATAAAATCATAATTTATAAAATGTAAATCAGGCTCATAATAACATACGCCTTTCTCTTCTTGTGCCATTTCCATAAATAACCTCGAGAGACAACAAAATAAAATCCTTAAGGTTATCTCGAAAGCGGAATATTACTTCAGGAATGCCCAAATTAGAAAGGACTAAGGTATATTAACCCTTAGCAACTTTATAAAACATAACTTTACAAAACATTTAAATTCTACTGCAAATTATATAGTATAGAAAACACAGCAATTCAAAATATCCCTAAGTATAACTCGTATGACCCTAAATTCTTTCATAGGCCAAGAGCAGTACTTCGTCTGAAACCAACAACTACTTTCTCCATACTACTGGACTGAGTCCAGTACCGCATTCACCTAAATAAAAATACGCATAGTATAATTTCTTGATATAATTGTACAGAAAAAAACTTTTATGAAATTAAAAAACTTATTGGCATACATGAAATTGTATTAAGTATTTTCAGTATCCTATGATGTTCGGAAAACTAGTAAACTCTTCTAGCAATCATATTTTATATCTCTTAAATTGTTGGCACTTTTCTATTTTAACTCCATCAATATAGTGTAAAGAAATCGTCAGTACGCTTTTAAATTCTTTCACCCATTACTTGTTGGTAAACAAACCTTGTGAAAAAAAAAAAAAAAAAACGCTACAACATTAATCAGTTACGGCGATATTATTAGCAGATGTCGCTGCTTCTGCCTACACCAAAACTTAATCGAAATTTCCTGCTTACATAAAGTATCTTAGTTAAATATTTTTATAATAATAAGATTCAAATGTGCAAATTAAATAATTTACCCATAACACTGTCATGCAAACGCATATCTAACCTAGGGAGTACTTCCATTGATCCTATGAAATGTATTTGTTTATTTTATTTATTCATTTATTTATTTTTAAATATTTTATTATGTACTCGTGTTATCCTTATATTGCATACACTCGGTGTACTCAAGAATTGTAAAAAATCTCTATGTATTTCTCTCTTGCATTGCAAGATCTTGTATAACTTTTCTTGAAGTTTTCAAATAACTCTTGAAAAGCTTAAGGGATTTAGGTAAGTGTGCTCCTGACGGCTAGGTGACTCCTGGCAGTAAAGCCATGTCTTCTCCATCACTTAGGCAACTTCAATTTATTCATTAAGTCCTAAAATTTTTAATTAGTACAGAGACAAATGGCTTAAAGCTAGAAACCTCACAACAAAATTTAGACCAGACTCTCTCTTCCACTCCACACATGTTTTGACGTAACTAAGACATCAGTAACGTCGGTTGGTCTGACAGGACTCTCGCGAGACGCTGATATGATATCGGTCTGATATATCTCGTGTGATCATCTACGAATTTGTGGGCTACCTTATTTTACAGAGATAACATTATAATTCTCTAGATATAACTTTTTATTTATTTACTTATTTTGAAATTGCTACTGTGATTGAATTAGGTTTAAATTTTTACACAACCACTTATTTTTTCTCTGTTAAAGTCTTAAATAATGTGTCTTTAGAAAGCAAAATTGCTTAATTTGTTTTATCATTTCTTTCCTAATGATCTTAACTGCATCTTAAATTCTTTATTACTTTAGTAAATAAAATATGCATAAATTTGAATAACTATAATTAGTAGCAGAAATTATAAAATAAGTATATTTTTATTTATTTTAAGAAATTTCTGATAAAGAAAAGTTTAAAAATTTTTAAGTCAGCTGAAAAATTTCAAAACTCCCGAGGTCTTTCAAAATTTTTAAAACTCCCAAGAGAATAAACTAGTTTCTTCCCCCCCTTTACAACACTGCCTATGTCTTTCTATAGACTACAGAAAATTGAATTCAATGACAGTGGTAGAAATCTAGCATATCCAAGAAATGATGACTTGTTGTATGAGACAAAATCTACTCCTAGCATGTCAACAATCGATCTTAGATCAGGTTATCATGAAGTAATATTCATCCTTCTGATCAAGACAAAACTGCATTTGTAAGTCTTTTCGGAACTTACCAGTTTCTACGAATGTTATTTGGATTTAAAAAGGGACCAGCTACATTGTAGAGATTGATAGATCATTTTTGGAATTGTCTTGATAACATAATGTACTAACTCTAACTTTTCTTGATGATATATTTATTCTGTCAGAAACTTTTGAACAACATCTCTCAGATCTCCGAGCTTTATTTTTTGAGAGATTGATACTCTTTTAGCTGCAAATTAACAGAGGGAAATGCTATTTCACTAGTTCTTGGGTCAAATGTTTGCGATTTTGATGACCCACATGAAATCGAAGTTGATGCTGAAGAAAATTTCCTCTATCCAGAGAATTCCACCACAAAGAAAAAAAAAAAGAAAAACGTTAGAGAAATACGTCTACGAAAATGTGTACACGACTTTCATGAAATTCTTCGCCCTCTTAGTGATTTCACAAAGAAAAATTCCGTATAGGAAGGGGAATGTAGCAAACAGAAAACACTTGATATATTTTAAAGAAATGTCTCCCAATACCTCCCATGTGGAAGCAATCTGATAGAACAAAACCATACATTGTTCATTTATTTACCCTACAGTTTGTTTTGCAAAATTATTATCGAGACATTTAATACACATTTTTAATACGTAGAAAATATGAGACATCATTCATCTAAACTTCAAGAAAGGGATAAGTATGTAAGAGTTAGTATTCCTGAACAAGAAGAAGTATCTTTAAATGGAACAACAGAATGCTCTGTCCCATGGAATTCTTAATTCAATAATAAAAATAGCATCCTTGAATTTCAAGAAATCATCTGTTATTGGGTATACTTTTATTTTGCAAATAGATAAGACTCGTTCTCACTACTCGTCTCGCGCACAAATATCTTGAAAGAAAATCAAAAGTCAACCTTGTCCCTCTGAGTATATATGTTATATTCTTAGGAGACAAATTGATGGCTTCTAATCCTCTTTCCCAAGTGCTATGTTATTTTACTTATAGGATATTACTACCCATGCATTTCATTATATAAACACCAGGAAATATTGCTACGAGGCCTCTATTGCACTTCAAAGGGACAATACACTCTATTGAGAAGTAATTTAGCATATGGTTTTTTGTAGATACGAGACTATGAGATTACATATTCTTATTGATATCACAAAATAGAAATAGTTGCCTTGTAAACATTCTTTTGTGTCTTAAAGTTTAATGTGGAATATATAGTAGATGTTATCACATTAGGTTTTATTCTTTTATTTTACATACTTTCTAAAAATATTATTTGATATATATGTTCGAATCAAGTGACACAAATGGGAGAAAAAGCATTTTTTTTAAACTTTGACCTATAATCATTATATACATAAGACTCATAAATCTCTATTTTAGTACTAAGTATATCTTGTAAGCATAAATGACTTCAACAAAATATTTGCGCATTAACTGACTAGTATAGTGCATGTATTCATGGCTTTATCAGTGTCGAACACACTTATATAGGTTCGTATCTCATAGTAAAACTGTTCCACTGAAACTCATGCACATCAACACAAATCTTTAAAATATGATAGATGTAGAGTATCTGCGTATCTATGAATTAAGTTATCACATATTCTCATTTTGTTATATGTTAAACCTTATATATATATATATATATATATATATATATATATATATATATATATATATATATATATATATATATATATATATATATATATATATATATATATATATATATATATATATATATATATATATATATATATTCTGGTCACATGTTACGTGTTTAAATGTATAATTTGTTATTTTAAATCGAACTTCTTATCTAATCGACTTCACGTTTTTTTCTCAGTAAATGGTTTATTTAATCCACTAACAACATTTAGTAAAAATAAATCGTAGAATTTTATCGTAAAAAGAGACTTATTTCGGCAAAGGACGAGTATGCTAATGATATATATATACAATATATATATATATATACAATATATAAGTAATTTCCAGTAAGATTTTTTTCTTTGATGATTTATTAATTAAGAAATAAGTGCACGCTAGTTTAAATAATTAAAATTTAAACACAGGTCATTTTTTTATTTTTTGTTAAATACAAATATACTATTTTAGTAATAAGTAGTAAATATATATTTGCTTATAAATTTATTTAGCTTGCAAATTTCTTTCAGTTGTATTAAACGTCGAGTAAGAAACTCATGTACTAAACGTAACACTATAAAATGCTATACTTTTTAAACTTTACTTTTAAAACTGTTTAAGATTTTTCCATGTGTATTGCTTTTATTTCTAAAATAAAAAGAGTTTTAAACGCTTAATTGGATTACATATGTTGATTTCAGGATTTTTTTCTTTTTTTTTAATATCCATTTCAAGTTGAAGTTGTTATAGTTTATGAAAATAAGTGATGAATGTATAAATAATAATAAAAAAAAAACTGTAAAACACAAATCAAAAGATTTTTATTTCTTACAGTACAGATATCAGTGAAGTTTTATTGAAAGTTTCTTAAAATTAATAAAAGCTACTTAATGAATAACATGATAAACACACACCAATTTATACTTATACAACTTCCAGTCTTACCCTATAAATATACTATTAGTAGACAAATTCTATTTTATGGTTAGGAAAATGGACATTTTGAGATTAACAAGATACAGGAAAAAACAGTAATTTATATGAGAAAATTGAAACTATTTGTACATGTTTGTAAACATATATAGATGAATGTATTTTTCAATCCATTTATGTTTTATTTGAACTATAATTTTATATTTTATCACTAAACACATTCTGTGAATACAGTTAACTACAAAGATTATATCAAACCTAGTTCAATATTGCTCTCGGGTCTCTTGTACATGTTTGTATTCATAGTCTTACAAATCGTTGCAAAATACGTAGATGATTTTTAAAATGGGATTGCAAGAAAACGGTACATGATATTAAAAGCTGTAGTATAAAAATTTTATACACAAAAGTAGGGATTTTTTCAATTTACTCGTATTACAAATTATCGTTAACTTAGTTTGCTTCACACTATCTTACTGGATAGATTTAGAAATAATTAAAGAAAACAAATGTGCTCTCGAAATTTATAACGCCTGTTGTATTAATGTACCTCAACGGAGTACAAAATTAGTGATAACATTCTACTAAACTGTTATTGCTGTATTTATAATAAACGATTTGTAATAGATCCACAATATTAATTTAATTCTTAATCCTTTGTTCATTTAATCACGTTACTTGTTTAAAATTGAGACCTGATAATTACTGAATTAGGAGATAAATAAATATATGATATTCAAATAATATAAAATAAAATAAATCTATCTATACATCGCAAGAATGACTGTAATAATTGTCATCTTATTAAATCACATTTTAAAAATTATTCTTTTCAAGGTATTATATTTTCGATGTAAATGAGGAATGTGGACATAAGATATAACTCAATAACTGGAGCCTAAATTGGTGAGGTACCGTTAGGTGAAAATACGTATAAGATTTTCAATTATAAAACTATTAGTGATATTTTTAGAGATTCCTTGAATCTATATGTATGCGTACAATTTGTTAATCGTATAAGCTGATAATCAGTTTTATTGAGAATTAATTTAAATAAAGTAATTTAAGATATTTATACATAGAAAAGAGTTAATAAGGAAATTAAGTTTTAAATAAGGAAATTATCTGAAGTTCTAGAGAAAAAATGCCGAAATTATTGATTATTATCTTAAAACCCATTGAAAACATAAAAATAAAGTAACTAGAAAGCTGTTTAAAGTTGAAGTAAGGTTTTCTGTGCAGTAGTCTAAGCAAAAAAGCAAAAGTAAAGAATAATAAGTGGGGAAATTTTGTTTTAAGCTATTCTGAAACATGGAAATCATCATTTTTATTTATTTATTTATTTTTTTGAATGGATGAATCTGAATTCTTTTAATTGATTGTTTTCTCCCAATGTTATAGATCACATGGTTAAGTTAACAATATATATATATTATAACACTTGAGATGTTTCGATTCATTCATATTATTTTATAATACATATAATATAATACATTTTAAAAATTTCATCAATACATCGACAGCACTTTTATAACCATAATTGCATACATTTACAGACAAAATGGCTAATTTGGTTTTTTTTTATTTAACATTCAATATTGGTAAAATCCTTCAAAATTGATGATAAGGAGAATTTTATATATATCATATCCATGAATAAAATTAAACAAAAACACAGAAAAAAAGTTCCAAATTATTATTAAATATCAAGAAAAACTCATATTTGCAAGCCAGTCTTTTATGATAAAATACATTAAGAAATATATAATTATATAAACCACACTTTTTCGATTTATTATTTTATTTGAAATGAATTTTAAGGAGATCATTACAAAAATATGAAAGCATGAGAGGTGATAAATTACACTCAATTTAGCCAATGCGAAGAGATTGCGTCGATCGTGCTTCAAGAGACAAGTAGAAAATTTGTGTTTTTTTAAATAGTATGACATGTAGTATATCATTACAAAGAAAAGAAACATGAAAAAAAAAGAACAATTGCTTGCGTTTTTCATTCCTGAAGAGCACTGAAACCTGTCAAAAAATTAGGAATTAATCCCGTGGTATTGTCAGTTTAAACTTGTGGTAATAAACAGAAATAAAAAATGTTAGTATTAAAAAAAAAAAAAAAAAAACATGCATTCATTACTTCAGTTTTCATAATGTCAAGACAAGGATGAAAGTCTTAATATAAACGTAAATAACAAAATAAGTTCTTTTACTATTTACATCTAATAAAAATGTTTTATTTATTTTTATTACATTTCAAATTGTCTTTTGATACCACAAAGTTATTAATGGATAAAAATAATTATTGTCTGCTTATTATTTGCTGCGTTGAATTAATCAGTTGCATAGATTACTTTTGGAAAGAAAAGGCAATTTTATTACTTCTTTCCATTGGTCACTTTGGTTTCGTTAAATGCACCTCAAGAAACTTCGATATGTCACAATATATATCTATAGTGAACTCTGACTACTGACTAAAGTAATATTAAACATCAGTTATTTTTAGTTGTTGTGGTTTCTTGTAATACCAAGTGAATTTCATAATACTGTGTTCGAGTAAACTTATTATGTAATAAATTAACATCAAAAGGAAACTATTTTGATCATGATAATTTTAAAAACACCTTACGAATTTGTTCAGCGACGGCATAAGTATAATCATTAAACTGAATTGTAAAGTATAATTAATATAATTGAAAAAAATAATCAATAAAAAATTGAATTAATTGAGGAAAAGTTCAAGTTTTAGTAACAGTTACTGATGTCAGTTTTAATAAAAAACCATGTCTTCCATTAATTATATTTGAAATTATCATACTGTTTATCCTTATTAAAATACTTCCAAAATTTTGCTTAGAGATAAAAAGATAACATGTCGCATGCTACATACTGATTAATGGTGATGACATCATAATGATTCTTTATCATGTGGTTTATAATAATTGAATAATAAAATTAATTTTTTTTGAGAAATATTGTGATTACTGTAAGAATACGAATATCTTAAGGAGATCTCTGTAGAAACAAAAATAGTATAAAACTACTGGCAGTGTATTTTAAACTTTTCAAATTTATTATTTTTAACACCGAAAATCACATTCAGAGATGATGTGTTTATTCATTAAAGGGTAAATTTATATTTTTGCATTTTAACATTTCTCTATAAAATTGGTACAAATTTAGGATTTTAATTTAGTTATAGTTATTTATATAAACTTTTTGTACACAATCATGTATTAAATGCAAGTTTAGTATTAGATGAACATGTAAGATACACACATTAACGATTACAATTTCTATCCTCGTTATCTTCTTTGATATGTAGAATTTCATACAAGTTTTGCCTTCTGAATTTATTACAATCCTTAACAATTACACAAGTATGATTTGGATTCATTTCTGAACGCAGATGGCTCATTGAAGATTTTTCTTACTGGGCAGATTTTCTGTGGTAAAAAAAATAAAGTTGTCAAAATTTGATTAATTTGGAAATCATGGAATAAAATTTTAAAAAGATCCATTACAAAAAAAAAAAAAAAAAACAATTCTCTCTAAATTATAAAATACATTGCTTAATTCAATGTTACATGCATTTTCCTTCCTTATTTCCATACATGTCGGTATCCATACGTTCCATCGAGCTCTTGCAATACGTTTCAGAGATTTTCAGGCGTAAATTCGTTACGATCAATTTTTGTTTTTCTTTGTGATACTTTATAGACTGTTAGAGAAATCTGTAATACAATTTTAAAATAAAATTGCAAAACTAATAGGGAATTATAAAAATCGAATTTAAAATTAAACCGTGTGTTGATAAGAGTAATTGAAATTTGCCATCAAAATCTACAATTTATGACTAAAATATTCAAAAATTAAAATAAATAAATAATAATAATAAAAAAACGGTGGATCTAGAACTATGCCGTACCGTACTTAACGTAAGCATAGTATTCAAAATATGCTGTAGTTTAAGTACATAGTATGTATATAAATTCTGAGTCTTTTCTAGTTACCAAAAATCATATGAGGTAAACATATAGGATGTTTGGATTAGTATCCCAAGAAGCCTTAAAGTCTGAAATAGGGCAGTTTGGGAACTGGCAATGATTTTGAGTGGTTAAAGTGGCCTGAAGAGTTTTCTGAGATATTCTTGCAAGGGAGATAGCTGAATATTGCCTTGAAGTGAGCTCTTACATGAAGAACAACTCATGCAGCCGCAACATGTTTTAGCTGTATCACTGTGTGAGCTGTATTTTGCATTTTTTTTTTTAATTTTAAACGTATACAATATTCCCGTGCATTATAAATATACAACACAAGGCTTACAGAAGTAAGTAAACAATAAAAAAATAAACGTTACATGCAAAAATAAAACAAGCGAAAGTAAAGAACAGCTGTTTGGACTTCACAAAAACAGTTCACTGGCCAAGTCACGTTGAACATTTTCAGTTCATCCTGTAAGCATAATCTAAGGCCATGAAAGGTACAGTAGGAGAAAATAAAAAAGTTTCATACCAAGGGCTACTTTTTTTTTTAATATTCATATAAATTATTTGATTTTAATTAAAATAGAACAGGTGCAAATTTACCGTGACCAGATAAATACTGAGAAATTTTAAAATTAAAGGAAAGGCAAGACTAGGAATGCAGTCTTTAGTAAACAGTAGGAAAGAACTATTATCATTATACCAACAAATGAAACAAGCAAAACTGATGGGCTGATAGAGAATCGCGTTTTCTTTAAGAGCAAAAGAAAGACCTTTGTAAGATCTTAAATTGAAAAGAAATTCTCAATAATTATATTTGCATTTTACTGAAAATGTGTTCAGATTTTCACTATGATCAAGTCTGTGTTCAGGTCAACATTTCAGTATTAACTTTTATGCTGTACTATGCAGGGAAGAATAATAAGACTGTTCTCAATTACTCCTAAACAAGATACGAGAAGTAATTTCTATCGTGTCCAGATCTTCCCTTGACCAGAATAATGCAAATTTAGCTTTATAGGAGCATTTAAGATAATGCTTTGAAAATGGAAGTGTTTTAAATGATTAATGTAGGCATCCTACATGTTTAGCTGATCTAAAGGCTCCTTTCTTGTTTTTGCCATAATATTTTAATGGACATTTCATGTTATTATTACAGAAAGTGCTGTAATCTATGTTTGCTTCAGAAATGCTGTAACACAAATTAATAGAATTTCCAATTTAATTATAAATTAATTAATAGTAAATTATTATTTTCAAATGAAATCTCTATAATTTTTGTATATCTATTGAATATAAGCATACATCCGAATTTTTATTCTCTTAGGATTCCACCCTATTGTTTCAATTTCATTGTTTAATATAATGTCAAAATAAATAAAAGCTTTTTCTCTCCAAGAGAATTTTTCGTTTTTTTTTTTCTCCTCGCAACTTAACAAATGATCTGTTGTAAAATTGGGATATTTATTCCCTTTTCAATACATATGGGATATAATATTTAAATGATTCATTCTTAAAAAATCGGATGTTTTTTAGTACTCTATGAATGAAAAGTTTGCCTAGTATGCTTATGATATTTATTAAATCTTTTTTGGAATTTAATTACGAGAAAAACACTCAATTCCGTAAACATTGGATGCACTCTGATCTTTTTATAAGAATTCATTTTAAGCCTTTAAGATTGGTTAAGTTTTAAGAAGTAAAAGTATTGAAATTTACTGTATGTGAGTGCTGTTGCTTTGAGGTCTATTGATTTGCAGAAAAGTAATTCTTCTACTACTGACAAATTATCACAAAATCTAACATAGGCAATGAAATGAGCATCTTTATTACTATCTGTTGCCTCATCGAGTTGCATTGAATTTGTTACGCAACTTCGACAAAGGCTGACACTCTGCATCTTCAGCAATTCGACGGGCAACAGTATCATTTGAAAGAGGTATAGATTGCAATTGATCTGCAAAATTATCTCCAAACATAATTTCTATAAGCTCAATTGCGGCTGGCAAAATAAGTTCTTCACACATAGTGTGAGGCTTTTTACACCTGGCTATTTAATATGAAACTTTGTAGGAGGTAATTAAAGCTTTTTAAGCTTTTTCATTCACAGACAAAGTTTTTTTAAACAATGATTTTTGCTTTTCATATGATTTTAATTTTAATTCGAAGAATTCTCTGGGTTTGTTTGCGTATTCACTATGAAGCGTTTCCAAATGTCGTTTAAGTTTATTAGGTTTCATGCTGTAAGCTGCCAATATTTTTGAGCAAATGATACACAGGGGCCTTTCTTCTTCATTTACTTCAGTACTAGTGAACCCAAAATTTAAGTATTCTTAAGAATATTTTCTTGATTTTATTTTTGGAACCACGCTCGTCTGTGTACTTGTTGATGCCCGTTTAAAATATTTATCCATGATTCTGCATAAGTCTGCTGCTGTGAATATTTAATACTGTGAATTGCAATTACACGAAAATATATATAACATATCATTCAGAATAGATTCAATAGAGATAGAAGGATCGACTCGAATAAGATTGTGTGGAATTGAAATTTGCGACATAGAACTTTCTCCTTCTTATATGAGAAAACATTTGTTCACATCTGCGCACGCTCCTAACTTAACTTTAAAGCTGACCAGACAAATCGAAATTTCTCGCGAAACCTTGAGAATGCCCGACATGGCGGGACGCAAGAGCAATAAAAAGGCATAGGATTCTTGTTCTTTCAATGCTGAGGATCGGTGTTGCAAAATGTCAATAAATTTCCGTATTCTTGGTAATTTGTAAAGTTTAAAATTAAGGTTGTGGCGTAGGTTTAGCTCCAAAATACTCAAAATACATTATTACTGTATGTGTTGGGAAGGGGGACGCGATGAAAATTATAATAGAAAATTGGGCCGTGAATACTAAAAGGTTGAGAAACACTGAATTATATAGGTCAGGAGAATCTTCAAACTACTCAATGAACACTTTTATTTCAGTATTATACATATTTTCCATAAGAAGAGATACTGGTCAGATAAACCATATCTTAAAAGAAAGAAATCACAAATGGCTAGCATAAGATGTGAAAGAAATGATGTCTCGACATTTCGTCTATGTGGTTCAAAATGCAATTCACAAAAACAGAGCCTCACTTATGCTAATTCCAGTCCATATTACAACCCATTCATCTGTAATGAGAGGCTTTCCTGAAGGAATGTGAAGTTATAACAAGTGCCCTTTTCACTTCCTACCTAAATATGTATGGTGTTTCACTTGAAAATAAATGAGGACTGTTCTGTAAAGAGCATGTGAGACTAATCATTTTCCATTCATTTTTAATGTTCAGCCGGCACATTTTGTTATCTGCAAATACCTTGAATATAAAGTTATTAGTTTCATGTATAGAGAGACTGTACTGAGATTTAAGATCATTCGTTCTGTTGCCAACTACCTTTGCAGCCGTTTACGGCTAATTTACTTAGTCTCGCAGAATTACATCAATCAACTAAGTAAACAGTGGATGAAGTTACTGCTTTCCTAACATTTCATATTTTTGAGAATTGATTCCACAGATTTAAAGAGCCTTGCCAATCCTAGCCAATTCAAAGCTTCCGTTACACTTCTTTGTGTTTATCTAGATTTAGTCTCCCAACAGTACAACATATGTTATCTGGTAAGTCATTTTGAAGTGACATTTTCTTCAAATCTTTTCAAGTACAAAATTTCACTTCACTGAAGAAAAAAGCTTCTGTGAAAACATGATTTTTGCACTTGTATTCCTTTACTGATTTTTGACGAAATGAACGTTAATTCACAAGCGAATTTGTTTTTTGTCATATTTTAAATATTGTGTGTAGTTACTTGTTGCTTATTATTTATTGGTATAAGTTTTTTTGTAATTTCAGTAAAACCAAGTGCTTCCCCAATTTTTTAAGCAATATGCATATACTATTTAATTATGATGTACTTCTCATATTTAATAAATAATTTTATTGCTGAAATTATTGTTGGACGCATATAAAATTATTGCAAGGTATGAACCATTTGATTTTGATTTCAATTAAAAAAACTACTTCTTGAGATATAGTGTGAGTACATCCTAAATTTTTTTTGTTTATTGATTATTATATTTAAAACTAGATTGTATTCATGTGATCTAAGAAAGTTAAAAAAAAACTTTTTGATAGATTATATAGACGTTTCAGTGAAACGTTTTTCAGTGAAAGTTTCTAAATCAAAAAATGTTTTTCATGTAGACATTCGTAAATACAGAACAGTTTAGAATAGAATATAAAGAAGTTTAAGGATAATTGTATTTTCTACAATAAAAACACTTGCATTAATTACAACTAATATAATCAAACTAAGCATAGCAATAACAACTAAAAACCAATTACGAATAGAACACCAAGTTTAACTCTAGAGGACATTTATAAACTGTTAAAATATATGATCATTAAAGAGCAACCTATAGTGCAGCTAATTAAAATTCAAAGTCTTGTATAAAATAAGTTTTAATCAGGCATGCGGTATTGGAAGGAAAAAAAAAAAGCTTAAAAATTATAGAATAATTATACAAATATTTTTTAAGAAATATGAAATTAGAAACATTAAAATCTCTACACATTAAAATTAATGGACAAATGTAGGACAACAGAGATTAAATCAATATCCCAACAAAGGCACCCTAAATACATGCTTCAATTTGATGCCTCAAATATACTTTTGCAGTTCTCACCTGCATTGCAGTGATGTGTTGTAAAGCCATTAATTGCATACGCTATGAGCAATCTAAACGTCTGACGACTTTAAGTTAGTTTGCCAGCTACTCTATAAGTTATGAAAAGACGCTACTATATTTCATTTCATATTGTCTCGTTTAGATTTTACCTAACGACTGGAAAAGTAAAGGAAGTGTTATTTTTTTTTATTCTGTGTCAACATATATGTTCTATACTTGAGATGGTGCTTAGTTAGTCTTATATAGGAATTCAAGGACACAGGAAAAATAGTGAAAAGGACCGTGAGCAAATGTTTTAGGAAAATATCAAATGCAGTTGTTAAAAGAGTTTAAATCATTTACTTATTAAAAATCTATTAAATCAGTTGTTTTTTAATGATATTAAGCTGAAAAATCAGTTACTTCATACTTATTTTTTTTATCTAAATACTTACTTTTATTTTGAAGTTATAAGTAAATTTTAAATAATAAGTGAACATCTAATACACACCACAAAAGTATGATGGATGTGACAATAAGAAATATCGAAATATATTGAAGGGAAATACTGTGTGCGCGGTCAGTCTATAAATTAATTTTGTGATTAAATAGTGAGATTAGAAAATACAGGAAGGAAATTTCTATTTTGAATGGCTGAATTTGAAACAGGTGAAATCTAAAATAGCTTTGTATTTCTTTATTAAAAGATAATATAGATTTTAACATGGTGAGGTTTTTCATAAATATAACATATGCAATACGGCTTAGAGATACACTTCAACTTATTCTATTACGAATGTGATTTAGTTTTATGAACTTAATGAAGAGCTTTCGAAATAATTTCCATTGCGTTATACTAAGGGTTAATGGTTATCAGTAAATTATTGTACATAAATTCTACTACACCATATACAATTCATATATTGAAAAAGCGATACAAAGCATACAGGGTGAAACTTGAATTTTTCAGCGTTTAATTTTTAAAATGTTTGTTAGAAGTACATACTTTCAATTTCAAAAACACATTATAATAGATAAGGAATCATTGTATCATTTTTAAACTTAAAAATTTGATTTAATTAAAATTACGTACTTTGTTTTTATTATTAGCTCCTATGGTTATACAAATTAAAGTTTTATACTCCTTCTAACAAATATACATACAAAAGTTATGCTATTTAAAAACTATATCAATATTTAATTTCTAAACTTTGGATCAGTTTCCAAAGATAAGGGATTGTATACAAATTCAAAACTAAATTTTTAATTATTTATAATTGAAATTTAGGAATAAATAAAAAGGTTGCTTTAATAAAAAAATTTTATTTACATATTAAAAAAGATATTATTTTTCTTTCTAACAAAAATATGAAATAAAAATAAAGCAATTACAAAGTTAAGTTTGTAATATTGAAGATAAAATGTTTTTTAAAAAAATATGCTGACTTAACACAATTTGAGATTGAAATTTTAAAAGTATATGTAACATAGGATTATAGGAAAACGTGTTAATTTGTGAAGAATAAAATCACAATTAGCAAAAATATTGCTTTTAAAGAACACTCCAGATATATCCAATCTAATATTTTCTGACGCACAGAACGATTGTTTATGCTGTTTAAAAACTGAAAAGCAGACAACGTTATACATCTTAAGTTACGTTGGTATTTTACGCATGCTATATAGATATGTCATGATATATTTCCTAGATTATTTAAATTGTAGTACCAGAAGAGAGAGTATTTTATATATTTCAGTGTACGGTAAGATTAAATCAATGTGAAGGCCATCTCTTTAGTAGAATAGCTTTGTAGACACTTTTAATCAAGGAGTAAGGAACAAAGTGTTATGATGTTAATCAACTTTGTACTGAAAACATGTACAACCGAAATTTTGAGAATATATTCTATGGATCAGTAAATCTATATTGATTCTCCAGCTAGTGTATTAAGTAAAATGAATTACTGGAGCATCCACTAACTCTCATGGAATTATCTAGTTTACTATCAAATACAATAATTAGTGAGTATCTGTGATAAAATATAAACCAATAAGAAAATTGTTTAATGAATGAGTATGGCAACATGAAGCTATTTAGAATTTACATTAGCTTAACTTAATTGGGATGTTAAATTATTTTTCAATTCCATATATTTTAAGTCGTTAAATCTCTCTCTCAATACCGTTATAATGGAAAAAAATTCTTGATTATTACGACTTTAAAATCAAATTAGTATGGAAAAAGGAAGAATTTTTTTTTTATGGTCACCCGCTCGTGGTCGCTATATCACGAAATAATAATTTTGAGGCTCGACTGAAATTAATAATCTAACTCAGTTTTTTAACTGATCTCTCAGTGCAAAAGATATCTTCTCAAATTGAAAATTATATCAAAAATATAATATCGACAATCTCTTAATTTTTGACAGAATAAGAAAATGTTTTCTACAATATTTTCAAAATTAGTCTGAAAATTTTCTAAATAGAATTACAGAAACTGGAAACATAAAAATTTGTATTAACTAAATTTTAAGAAATGAAATTTCAAATTTGAAAATATAGAATGGTTTTTAAATTTTAATTGAAAAGATGACTTAAAGTACTATCTACAACTAATGGTTGACAAAAGGGAAAAGGCCATTTAAGGAATTCTCTTCAGATCTTGTAACATTTCACACAAAATTCTACATTATTTTATAGTTGATATTTTAATCTGAAATTTACTAAATTGTTAGGACAGATTTTTTTTCATTTTGTTGCGTTGTTAAAATTTGGACGATTAATATAATTCAATCTATATATTGGATTATCCATTTACACAGACCAGCAAATTTCTGGTTTATTCATTAATTTCAGTGTATGAATTTTACTTAAAAATTTATTGCATGTACCGTTAAAATTCTCTTGTTGCAACAAATTTGTGAGGTTATGATTTTTATTCTTAATAAATTTACTCAAATGTGAAAGTTATTTTTTCCGAATACAAGATTCTTACAGATATTTTGATTTGAATTTTATGCTATATTTTATTAAATTAATTAAATGTTAATAATGAAAAGTGTTTTATTGTTTAATAATTCTGTTATATAAAATATGATCGTTTATGAGAAATGAAATAAATATTTGGGTACGACTACTAATCAGGCATAAAGGATGAAAAGAGAATTTCTCCTAAACCTAAATAACATCGAATAATAATATTAACTTGCACAAGCATGCAGTTTTAATGACATTTATAAGGGAAGAGAGACAAAAACTGTCACACAAAGAAGAAAAGATATTTATTAATATAATATCACCACAATTTAAAATCAAACATTTACATGCATCAGTCACAAGTTTTGACAACCTAGCACACAGATGAAATAATGAACACAAATTTCTTCTACATCTATCAGTTTTCACTTACCTGAGCTCAATGATAATAAAGATATTGTAAGAGGGACAGAGCCTCTCCTTTGTTGATAAATAAGTTGATCAGTGAAAGCAGATATTTCTGCATTTGTTTCAACAGCGGGAGACATATCGCTTTCTCCAGATCTCCAAGAAGACCATGCTTCTAACAATTTCTTCCTTAAAATTAATTTATTAGTCATTCCTAATCCTATTCCTGTATCGTTAGTCCGAGATTTCCAAAGACAACTCAACATTTCCAAGCCACCAGATCTTCTTCTTGAGCATTCTTGTTTTTCTAAGCAATGTAATTGGCAAATTGCTGGACCTGTAACTAGACCATGCATTGTATTGAGCATGCCAGATGGTCCAATAAGTACACTTAGAAGATCGCTAGGAGAGTTATGATTTCGGGCATGTTCTAAAAAATAACTGGGTTTGTTACTGTGTTGGGAAGATCCAGAAAATAAAGGTAACTTTTCGCCACTACGGTACAGATCGGTAGGTAATGAGCCTCTTCGTCCAGATGATGAGTGAGGGGATAAAATAAATGGTAAGAAAGAGTCTGAAGAAGTTATAGATTTTTCACTTTTGTATTCATTGAGCTCATTTTTCGATTTCTGTTTATGATTGGAAAATTTATAAGTAGGATGAATGGGCTTTAGTGATGGAGAACATCCTTGTTTTAAAGGACTTTCTTTGTCTAGAGTAGAGAGTGAAAGAAGTGGTTCTAACAATCCGTAGCTACTTTTTGTATTTAGTGTGCTAGACGAGTTGGTTTCGGAAATATTTCTTGAAAAATGAATGGCCTGAAATCCTAAAAAAGGAATTGCTTTTTAAATCATTTGGATGCAAATATACAACTAATTGATAAAAATTATCAATAAAGAAAACATTTTAAAGCTAGAATTTCATATCAAAATTTATATGTATTGCATAAAAATTTAAGCTTTTAGCACACGACAGAAAAAAAAAAAAAAAAAAACAAATTCTACATTTAAAAATAAATAAGAAATTAACCGATACAATCTTTTAAATTATGTTTGTGCTAATAAATAGCATAAAAGTTTTAATTCTGCTATGCCCTTTCTGCAACTCCGTTTGCTTGAATGAATTTAAAATTATTCTTTTTCTCGGTTGGTCATCAAATGGTTTTTCACTTCTTAACGTTTAATTTTTCTTTAAAAAAAAAAAAAAAAATTCTTATCATGTTTAGCTCTATATATGCTTATATACATATATATATATTATATATATATATATACATACAAATGTGCATACGTATGCCGAGTCGAACGCCTTCAAGAATTGTTAATTGACTAACTTGAAATGTATTCAATAAATATGTTAGCTTAAAATTGAACCCGGAAAAATTTGGAAATCAATGTCGTAAGCACGTAAACAGATGTCAGATTCAGTTTCACAAATGAATTATGGAGAAAAACAATTACTTATAAGTCGAGCAGAAAACAAGTTTCATTTTAGCATCTAAAATAGAATGCAGAACAGATAATTTTTAGCAATGTTATTTATTTCTGTAAATACAGTATGATTTTTAAAATTATCTTTTTTTTAGAAAAAATGTGTTGCAACGTATATGAAATAAAGCTTCATTTATCAAGAAAATTTGCCTGTAGATATAAATTTTTTCCAACAGATATAATTACACTACAAATAAGAAAACACTCGTATATTGGTCAAATAGAGCTGTACGTAAACAAGAATAAGGCCTAATATGAAAATCAACTATATTCATACTATGTAGTGGTCATTTGTTTAACTTAATTGGTAATGTTGCAACATTGTAACAGAAATTCGTAACTCTTCAAAGTGTTACTCAATATTGCCACAAAAATAAAAAGTTCCACTCAAATAAATATTATGAGGGACATTTGTTTGCATTAATAGAACATAGTATTTAATTATCTATCTTAGATTACAGTTTTGAACATGGTCTAAAGTAATAGTCGTCATATTTATGAAGCACGAGTCACTGTCCCTGTTTTTAAATTCTATGAGTTACCAACCAAAATAATTTTTTTAAAATAAAAACGTTACATTTGCTTATTATCTATAACTTCATTTCTTGTAAATATAAAATTAAACTTATTTAACAAAGTTAAAATAAAATTGAATTGTATGTAGACATTGAAATGAAGTTAATAATAAATAAGAAATGTAATCAGATACTGTTTTAATCGAACTTTTTAATGACGCTTTTTTTTGTCATCAACAAGTTTATTAATCTTGAGGAATAAGTCAGTGGTTGTCATTCGAATACTGTTATCTAAGTGTTCAGTGGCTTCTTTGCTTCTGTATTTTTAGTACATTCATACTTTAAAAAGAAATCTCAACCAGATATGTGGAACTGAACAATGCTTTTACTATGAGACAAGTTTAGACCATAAAATGGAATATTTTTAGGAGTAAAAGGCTTAATATATCACGAGTACGAAATAAATAATTTTACATATTCATTTTGAAAGCACAAGTCAATTCTAAATACACTGCACTTTTGGTTTCTTGGAAAGTAAAATTTTTCTATGAAAATCAATAAATTTTAGTGTTGAATTCACTTATCAAATCTGAAAAAATTTCAATATGTTCTTTGTTGAAGGTATTGAAAACTCTCCTCTTCAAGGGTTTATTTCAAACAGCAAAATGTTTGTATTCATTTAGAGGGAATTTTTACACAGTTCATTTTTTTAAAGAAAATTGTAACTTTTAGATGATTATTTATATGATTATTTTCAAAGTTGGTAAGATTTTTGACAGCTAAAAATGTCTCCAGAGTTTATTTAATAACAAATTTTCTCCAGTTCCTCTCTTACTTCAAAATTATCAAAAACTATACTTGCAAAAACGGCCAACTGAGTTGAATCAATTATATCAGTTGATTCGTCAAGTTGTCCAAGGAAACATCTGAAGTGATCAAAATTAGTTTTAAACGGTGAGATAACGTCTATCAAGGTAATTCTCATTATTCGTTTTGCTGAAAGCTCTACCAATCAATAACAGTCTTATTTTTGAGACTAAAATAATGCATTTGCATCTTCTAAAAATACTGTTTTATTATTTCAATGACTTTTTATAATTTTTAGTATGTGCAATATTTGAAACAAGGAAAGACGCTTCAGCTGCTGCTTTATTTTTGCTTACTGTAGGAAAAAAAAAAAACTTGATTGTTCAGTATTAATTTAAGATTTCAGCTGCGTCTTCTTTCCTTGCAAAATTTAAGGAGAAATCGTTTTCAATTCCTTCGCTCGACATTCCCTTTCTCCCAACTCATATACTTGCATGACAACCAACATACATTTATCTTTTATTTAAATACTTAAATTATTTGCTTCTTATTTCGAATGAAAGTGATGAGATTTTTGATATTTTACATGAATGCCCCACCATTAGAGCAAACCTAACTAAGAACAAATTCATAAATCACAATATCTAAGCTAACAAATGCATAATATAGATCCAAAAAAACATAATGTGTTCAATATCATTCTTAATTAACTGTAAGACAAGTCTAACAATGGCAGTTGAGCAAAAGAAACAAATAGTCGTCAGCATTAATTTTGTAAAATAATCAAGGTTAGCATACCAAAGTGGAAACATCATCTGTCAAAAATATCAATACGAGTTACTATTAACTCGCAATTGATGATTTGGCAACCATTGATCTGGATTAAATGCGCTTTTCAACAGAAACCACAAATTTTAGAGGTTAGAGTAAACTAATTTATAGTTTTTCATCCAATTGTAAAAAAATGATTTGTTAAAATTGCTATGAAGCTAATTTTAATGTTATTTAAATTGAACTTAATGTGTGAATTCAAACTAAATTTTAAAACTTGCAAAAAATAAATAAATAAATAAAAAAATAAATAAATGAAAAAAAATAAAAATAAATGAATAAATAAAAATAATAAATAAATATTACAAAGGTTTGGTTTGTTTGTCGCTCAACGGTCATTTTTTTGCACACGAGGGCTAATTAGACCGGGACCTACGGTTTAAAGTCGATTCCAAACCACTACAAACATCCATACCCAAGATGGGATTTGAACCCACGAACTGTTGAACAGAAGGCAAGAACGCTAATCATTCAGCTGCCAGCTCGGCTATTATTACAGAGATTTGTGTGGTTTTAGAGAACTATAATTTTAAAAAACCTTACTTACAATAAATGTAATTTAATCAACATTAAGCTATATACATTACAAATACAAAATATTTCACATATAAATAATTTTTTCAGAAAATTTTTCCGAATAAAAATTTAAGCAAAAAATTCTAATATGATGCAAATTTAATACTTGAACATAAATAAAACCACTTATGAGTTTATAAACCAGTTTATAAAATTGAGAAAAAAGGAAATATTAAATGAAAAAAGCTTAAAAAGCTAAAAGCTTGAGAACACAGATCAGCGGTATGTATTCGGCATCGTCATAGTGGCTCATCACCTGTAATCCTCGTATGGAGTGTCACTGGATACAAGTTTCGATCACCTCTTGTTCGCATTGGTGTCACTATGAACATTACTCATAATGAATATAACCTGTTACATTTACAGAATTTGTGTTACATTTCTTCTTTTCATTCGGGCTTGGTTTTACTCTTCTTTCGGGTTTAACAAAGTACTACAATTCAGTAGTATAAATGTACACGACATATTGCTGGTATTGTATAGATATTTTTGATGCAGAAAATGTTGAACTGTTCAACACGTTCTCCACATCTGTAACCATTAAAAAACGACAGGCTCGTCCCTAAATAACAGTCTCTACTGTCGATTAAGTATGATATTGTGCTAATTAGTATCTATATGGGCAGTTGTAAATGTTCATGCCATCCAAAATCTTTTTAAATCAATGTCTACAGAGAAAAGCTATTATTGTTGCTTGAGAGTTGTTGTTTTTCTAGGTAACAATTCAAAATTTTTCAAATCGATAATCAGGAAACCCAGTTTTTTTGCGAAATCCTTTTTTATTTCCACAATAGAATGTGTTTTTATAATAAATATTATTTACTATTCTTCATGTATAATTTTAGAGGTCAATAGTGTATGTAACCAGATAACAAATTTCTTTAAATGTTTGATAAACTACATATTTATATAAAGATAAAAATAAACTTAAGGTTTAAAATAAGCAACTACGAGTATTGGTGAACAACAGTTAAATTTGAAAGGTATTAAATAATACAAATATTAATAATTTTATGTGTATAGCAAGTTAATATTTCAATTCATTAAAGCAAAAATGTTAGAGTCCCTTCCTTCTACTGTAGTAAATATTTCCTATAATGTGCTGAAGTTCTCTTTAAGCATTAGATAGCGGTATTTTGTTCCAGTTGAGTGATGAGGAATATTAACTAATAATCAGTAAGTATTTTCTATTAATCTCTTATAACGGGCAGTCTTCTATATAGAGGAGATTAAGGAAGATAAAGAATAAAAATTTTAAAATTTGGTCTCAATTTGAAATTTATACCATGCCTCAAATTTATGAAAACAGTTATTTGAATTACAACTAGGATTTACAGTAAAAATAAATAAATAAATAAAAACCCGAAATGAGTATCAAAGCTATGAACTATTGAACTGAATTTTTTAATGCGCTAACCATTCTATTACAAGCATGGTGAAAACTTAGGACTACAATGAATATTTCAAGATGAAGAAGCTAGTTATACTTCTCTTTGCTTAAATAATTTTATATAACTATTTTCAATATTATTGTGATTATAATTTAGAAGGATAAAATTTTGAAACATAAATTAACTCTTAATTACAAAAAATTGATATTTTTAAGAACTAAAAAAATACTGTGCACATCTCACATAATTTACTGAATATAAAACTACATTTATTCCTTTAAAATTTATACTTAAATACATATAATATCCATGTTAAATTACAACCCCAATAACCTGCTTTCCTTCTTATTAGAGTCAGTATTTTAGCTGAAACAACTGGCATAAGCAATTTAGTCTGAATTTTGCAACAAGCATAAAATTTGTATGTTATTTTTTTTTACATATTTTAATAAAATGTTGTTGTTATAAAGTACCCTTTTATAAAAACCGATTTTATTGTAATTATTAATTGTAATATTCTTTTATATCTAGTACACTACCTGAAAATCTTTGAACATGGTGTTCTTTTGTATCTGAAGTAATCACCTGGTCAAGAAACACTTAGCAGTATATAGGTAAACACACTTGAACTGAAAATAAGAATATTCCACAACCAATAAATAAAGAGTTACGAACGAAATAATAATTTAAAAGATTACTAAAAGTAATACAATCACATCTCAAAATGTAGAATATTCCAAAGACCTACAGTAAAAATATTCATTTAAGAAAACAAAAATGGTTAAAGGAATGATAATACAGAAAATATACCAGATATTTCCACTGGAATAGACCATCTTCTTCCTGATGCACCATTTGCTTCTGAGCCTCCTCTTAATCCTCCTTTTGTTTCCCTATCTTTCGAACAAAGAGAATGACTGGCACTAGCTTCATTAAGAGTAATTGTAACAGGAGCAGAGCCTCTTCTACCACTAATATTTTTATAGTTAAGACTAGTTACAGAGCCATGTCCTGATGGCAAGGGAGAATCAAAATCATGAGTTGGTCTAACTGGTCTTTCAGCTGAAAAGCTCCGACTGATATGCCAACACCATGAAGGGATTTTTTTATCTGGCTCCATTTCACAAATGCAAGTAGCTGAAAAACATTGTTTATTTGAACACATTTTTGATGAAATGAATGAGCTGACTTCCGTTGTACTGCTATAGCGATTGTTATTGGCAGTGTTATCACTAGGGAAAAAAGGCATTTGATTTGCATAATCATGTGGGATATTTTTCTTTACATCACTATTGGAAGTAATATTGATAGAATCCTGTGGTGTATGAAGTTTTCTGCAAATTTGTACACTGTCAAAATCTGAAGCTCTACGATTTTGTAATACTTGGCAAAAACGTTTAAGCTGTTCTGAATCATGAACAAGTGACTGAGACCTTTGTTTCGATTTATTTACCAATGGAGGCGAATTTTCGGGAGTTGAAGGAGTACCGCAGCCATCTGGGCACAATGAATCATTACGGGATTGAGCAGTTTTAGAATTAATGGAGTCATCAGAAACAGAGCTTGAGCAACAATCCTCATCGCAGTCTTTAACAGGTGAGGAAAATTCATTATTTTTAACTGGTTTTTTTGTGATAGTTTTGTCTGCAAGAGGTTGGAAAACGGTCGGACATATGAGATGACTTTCGACTTTTGTCGTGGCATACACCTGTCTTAATTGAACAGTATTAGTTATACTAGAGAGTGATAATAATGTAGTGCTAGGATGAAGTTCTTCAGTTGAATATGTTTCCAAGTGAATTTTTGGTGAAAGAAGACAAGGAGAAAGACCACTGTCACTTTTTGACCGATGTTGCTTAAGAATGATATCAGAATCTGTTGAAAGTAAATGCTTATCTTGCGTTTCGCATTTTTCCAATGATGAGTTTTCTTCTAACGATGGAGATTCAATTCTAATTTGAGGTGTTTCATTTACATTGTCATTTTCACTCATTTGTTGTTGTGTTATTCGTAGCTGCCATTGGTTGAAGTTATGCTTTAAATTCTCCAAAAGCATGTTAGAAAGAGGTGTTTTCAAAAAATGGTCCCATGTTTCAAAAAGTGGAGACACTACATACTGAAAAAAATCTGTAGAAATTGATACATTAATTCATTGTTAATATAAAAAATATACATTGTCATTTTTTTATCAATATCATACACATATTTATAATATTAAGTTGCACGTTAACTTATCTATGCAAAATTTATAAATCATTGTAAATTGTATGTGATAAATATTTATCCAGCTTGCACGACATATCATTAATATTACTTAAAGACTATTTAAAGTAAAAATATTATATAAATATTTCATTTGTATTTAAAAATATATTAAATACTATTGAAATTTCATCTTTTCTTAGTTGTGAAAGTGATGTAACAACATAAAATATTTAATGCCTTTATAATATTTAATGTAGGCTGCACTACCAACAAATGTCTGGGAACACCAAGTTTATTAAAAATTAAATTAGTATTGGTATCAATGGAAGGAAAAATATCTGCCAATAAGATACAATCAAACAGCAAAACTTTCAGCTTATACACATATATATTAAGAATATGATGAAACTATAATTCCAATAAGTGAAGATTATTTGGTTTTTAAAGGCATTGTTATGGGTATTATTTGATGGATTATTTTGTTTCTAAATTGCAGTTAAATTGTTACTGTAATAAGAGTTATATTTTAATAAAATCAAATAAACTAAGTTCCATACATTTTACACGTACATTCAGAGTTAAAAGAAATATATAACTACCTCACTTCCATAAAGTTAGACACATCAAAAAGATAGTAGGTGGTGATAAAAACATTTGTAGAACTATGTAAGCCTCTTTTTTCGACATTAGGAATTGTAATAGGTTAAAAAAATTTCTTTTTAAGAAATTCAGAATATTTAATTATCATGGTTAAACTTTTATGCAGCCCAGAGCATTTGATATCAAGAAACTGCTAAATGTTGCAGCAGTTTCTTGATATCAAATGTTCTGGGCTGCCTAAAAGTTTAACCATGATAAAAGAATTGTTCCCTTCTGCTTAACTATTTTATAATTAATGAAATAAAAAATACATAACAATGGAAGAGACAACTGCAAAAATTTATTCAAAATCGCCAAGAAAAGTATTATGACATCATTATTAACTAAACAACATGAGATTATGGAATATTCCGTAAAAAGAGTCTTTTTAATACTAAGTAGAATATATTGAAGGGGGAAAAATAGCGAATTAATTTGATTAGTTAAAAGGAAAAGGTTAGCTAAGGGATAAAAAATGAATATTTAAATCTTAAAGAGGATTAAGATTCCAAAATAACATAATAAAAAAAATAAAAACCGAACCTATTATGATAATAAAAGCAAAAAGTAAAACCAAACAAATTTAAAATTTAGTTTTATATTGTTGATAAACTAAAAATGCATTGAGGTGTATGTAGGTCAAAATCTATTATGGTCATATTTTGGGTTAAATAAGTGCTTGTGTGTATGAACACAATAGAATAAAAAGCTTTGTTCTCATCCACCCATCTAGTTCTGGGTACAGTACTAAAAATTAAAAAGAGAAAAACGCTTAAAAATGTATGCAAAATGCTCACTGAAATAAAAGTTGATTTAAACAGTAAAAAATATATGTAGTTGGAAAACTGGTAAAGACACCATTTTAAAGAAAATTGTATTAGCTGATGGGAAATCTTCAATCAATACAAAAACTTATTTTTTGGTTTCTTGTTGATGCAGTATGCTTTATAATGTATCAAACCTCATGGAAATGTCTTTATGCAATTAAAATTTGAGATTTTTGAACAATAAAAATATTTCTAGGAACAGAATACTACTTTTACACACTAATTATAGGAAATGCATACATACATTTATAACATTCTGCAAAACATTTTATTACATTAAAGTATGCAAAATTTTGTTTAATATTCAATTTTTCGGTTTATTCATTTGTATATATCAATAAAAATGACAGATGCAATAGGTATTAGAATTAAGAAAAAGAATTCCCTATAAATCGGTAAAATATAATTGTCTATAAATTATTATAATATTTAAAAATACATTAATCTATTTTCTGCTTTAGCATGAAATTTTTTAGTTTTTGTAAATTATATAATCTGTATTTGTATTACAAAACATAATAACTCATGATAGACAATAAGTATATACCTAATAACCAGATCTGGAAGCATTGATTTCTTTTGATATCCCAAAAATAACTTTATAAGGGTACGAATTCAAATAAATATCACTATTTCCCAGATATTTTGTTTAATTGTGATCCTTTTTTGAAAGTTAAACAAATTATTATGCATAATTTGAGCAAATAATATTAATAAAGCATGCGGATGACTGAACTAGAATTTATAAAAACTAAAAAATTATTTTCAAACGTTTTACGAAAAAAAAAAATAATTGTTAAAAATAAATTATTACATTTTAAAAGAAAGTAGAGGTGTATCTTAAGAAATTTCCCGACATTGACAATTAGATTTCATAACGCGAAAATAGAAAATTAATAATATTTAATAATTCTGTTATACTATTATAAGTAAAAATTTGAATTACTTTTTTTAAGTTACAATGACATGAAAAGACTGAAATGGAGTTTAACATTTAAAAAAAGATTATTGTAAAACTAAAACTTTCAAAAAATATAAAATAATCAGAATCTAATGCAGAATTTGTACAGCTTACCAGCTTGAATTTTAGCTACTTTGGTCCTACTGCAATCAAAGGTTGGTGTTAGAGGTAGCTTAAGTTGCCTCTCATAAGCTCCTGCAAGTATTATACATGCGTTTACAAAAAATGTTATCATAAATACTGCTAAAATATAACTAGAATAATTAATATCTCATAAATATTAAATAGCAATTTTTAAAAAACACACACACATTAACTTTTAAAAACGTTTTATATATTTTCTTTGTAACAAAAATTAAAATTTTATTTGATATTAAGAGCACACATTTGATTTGTGCACATTATTTTATGTATATTAGATTGATACTATTTTAGCTGATTTTAAATTTTCCTTTATGAACTGATTAGTGGTTAACTCTGAAACAAAATAAGATTATCTTTGCAGTGTTTCGAAAGATCACCTGTCTACAAGACTATATTAATTAAACCCTTTTGTTTATAACACATAAAACATAGGAAATTTCAGTCTTGTTTTGTTTTCAAAAAATTTTCCCGAAGAAGTTGTAAAAAAGGGAATTATTATTGATGAAATGTATAAAAATATAATTAAGGTTTTAGCGTTTATATAAACTGACCTTAGATTCTTAGACGAGTACCTAAAATTATCAACTCAATAATCAATCCGCATCCTTAGCAATCAATGAGATATAAATAAGCCACAAAAATTTCATTTCTAATAAAATGACTGAATGTATGTATGTAAAGTATATATATTATATACTTTACACACATACATTCATTCATTCATTCATATATGAATGAATGAATGTATGTATGTATGTATGTATAGTATATATATTTCACGTAACATATCCCAGCAAACTATTTTTGCCATTAATAAGGCTGCAAGATCAGGTGAGAAACTAGGATGTCACAAAGTCTCTCAACCAATTCGTTGTATGATATTCTTGGTCCCCGAGGGACATGCGGCCTCACATTATCGGCCAAGAAAAGTACACCCTTGTAGTTAACCATTGCTAGCTCCTTCTGTTACAACACCTGTTGCACAAGCTCCAATTGTTGCGAGTACAGGTTCGCAGTAACCATTTGACTCGTTAATAGCAGCTCATAATGAACCACTTGATTAGTTCACCAAATACCAGCTTCATCCCAAAGGAATAAATCTCCCGACCTGAATTTGTAAAATCAATGCCTTGCCATACGTTCCTTCACAGCATTATCCCCAAGTGCTTGGACATATTCGGCGACTTGATGATGTAGCTGATAGGCCAAATTTGAAGTCGTAAAGCCAACTGCTCCTTTGACACGTCCATTTCTCTTCGCTACTGTACTAGTTACAATTGATAAATGTGCGCTGTGAATCTACTTTTATAACGACTGCTATTCCTACTCTCGACTGACCTGTGTCTCAACCACGTTATATACTAATTTGCATACTTATTCTCACTTCATTCAATAGCAACGCGAAAACGGCAAGAGATTTCTGGTTTACCTTAAGCTTTAAAAGTTCTATCACGGAGTTAAGACAACACATACAATATACTGAATATTGTACCTTGCCGGTAAAATTCTTGGCATACTTGATAGCTCCACCTTTGACTTATAGTCCATGGACGGCAAGGATTGCACAAGTCAGCACATTTCAAAGCTACCTAAAAAAGAAAATGTATAATAAATATTATTAAATTTCTCCAATTTAGTTATAATAAAATCAATAAAAAGTATTTTTATAGAATGACTTTGTTAATTGTATTTTTATAAGAAAAAAATTTAACATATTTTAAGCCAAATATTACTTACCAAGACAAAGTCAAGATATATATTGGCCGATAATTTTAAATACTTATTTTTTTCTGTCGTTCTTAAAAAATACATATCATAAGAACAATCAATTATCATTTTTTTTGTATTGTAATCTCGTCACTGTCATTAAAATATTTTGATTAAATAAAGATATTAAAAAATGTTATATCGGATTAATACTGAATCCGATGTAACTAGTTTGAGGTCAATACAAGCTTTATTTTTCTTCTTTTGTGTAATTTTAACTGTATTTATTGTCTTAGTTTCTTTTACTCCAAAACATGCATTTAAAAAAGACTGAAAGACATTTTAGCTTATTTATAGTTCATAATTATGGCATATTATTTCTGTGGAAGAATACAGTTCTATAATTCACAAGAATGTCCAAGTTTTTCTCTATGCAGGTATACTATTGTAGTAACAAATTTTGTGAGAGGCCAAACAATGTTCCTAACCATTTTGATAACGAGAGGTCCACATGAGCATTTAAATAAAGATGATCAACAAAATAAAGATGATCAAATAAAGTTCAATAAAAATGTCAGCATGATGATCTAATACATAAAATGTTCAGATGTACATCATGAATACGAAAATTTTATCCATTTGTAGTGTTAATATTCTTCCAGGACATATATGTTTTACTTATCAGGAAATACTGATACCAGAATGCTATTTTTTTCTATATAATGACAAGCACTGGGTGACTAACAAAGTCGGAAATTGCTACTCATTTATCTTTACCCGGTGGGCACCTGTAAACCAAGTGACGGTGGCGAGTAGCATTACCCACGCTATGTCCCCACATACCAGTTAATAGGTTGAGCCACATTCACACATCATCTTAGATGAAAGGTCAGAAAAACAAACACCCATGCCCAAACTGGGATTCGAACCGGGGACCAACAGACTAGGAATCAGGACCGACAACTCCTCAGCCATCGGCTGATAATGATACTAGAAATAGATATTTTTGTTGAATTTTGAGACTAACTTTTATTTTTAAATTAGTTAAGTGCTAAACTATAGAAATAAAGGCACAATTGCATATGAAGCTATAGCTGCATTACCTATTATTCACTTGTATTAATTTTTTTAATAGGGAAAAAAATGTAGTAATTGTCAGTTAAACTTGAATGTATATTTATACATTTTAATAAAATTATATACATATATACAATTGAAAACTTTTTAATATTTGAAACAAATGTGCTAAACGAAGAACAATAAAGCAAACAGACAATACATAAAGAGTAAACTGTAATAAATAAAGTAACACAAAGTTACTTTATTTACATAAAGTAAACTGACCGAATACACAACCAGTAGATCAAATGAAGGTAAATGAATAACAGATCTTCACTTGATTTATTAGTTGTATATTCTATAAATTTACTATATGTAAATAATCATATTTGCTTTTTTTTTTTTTTTAGCATTTGTTTCAAATATTGAAATTTTTTTTATTATTTACATTTTAGTAATTCTATTTAAGTTGCTTTCGCGTTGAATGTATTGCCAAATATTTAATTTTTATAGATATTTTTGTATTTATTTTAAATTATGATTGAGATATTTCTGTGAGATCTAATTATATATATATATATATATATATATATATATTGCATTTTTAAATGAACTTAAATAAACCAAGTTAATAATAATACGACATTTCTAACTTCAAAATTGTAAATTGATAAATTTTCTATTTATCATATATTTTAACTTAAACCTAATTTTTTAAAGCTTTTATACATTGCTGGCCACCTTAAATGCAACACCCTGAAGGAAGCATGCATTAGCGGAGGCGAGACTTGCAAATGTGATTCGTATTTCAGTACAAACGCACATCACGTGCGCCTGTGCTGCCACTTCAAAGCGTTATTTAAGGTTTTGAGATTTCGACGATTTCAAGCTCGGCAATTTTATTTTTCTTGTGGTTTTTTCGAAAAATCGATCAATTATGCCTGGTAGAAAAAAGCGATAATTTTTTGATCAAGTATCTGAGTTCAACAGAGTGTAAATAACTTGATATAGGATAGTGGCCTACCGAGATCGTGTGGTTGGTTGGGTTTTATGGCGTAAGGTCCATACTGAGATTGTGGATTATCTTTTAGGGAAATCGGTAGGCGCATGGGACGAAACCAAACAACTATAATACGGATATGTTATCGTTGGATGAAGGAGGATATGACGGACTGACGTGTTCGATCGCATACTCATCAGTACACCACTTCACGTGATGACAGGCAAATTGTGCGCATAACAGTGATGGATCGCTCAGCCACATCACGAACCATAGTACAGCATATTCAGTCTGTAACGCATCATCTAGTGTCTGTGCATACCATAAGACGCCGTTTACAGCAGATTGGTCTGTCCACAAAACGTCCATTGCTTCGTCTAGCCTTGACGTAAAACCACCGAGGTCTTCGCCCCCAATGATATGAGGAATGAAGGATGTAGATGGCAGAATGGAATGAAATTGTTTTTATGGACGAGTCACGCTTCTGTCTGTAATACTACGATGGTCACATTAGAGTCGGGAGACACCGTAGAGAGAGGATGCAAAACACAGCTGCGTTATGCGCCACTACACTAGTCCAGCATCGGGTATTATGGTATCTGGCGGTATTGTATATCACTCTCGCATTCCTCTAATATGCATTTCCGGTATATTAAACAGCCAGCGCTACATCTCCGTGGTGTTGGAGCCAGTTGTCCTTCCTTACCTTCAGGGATTGCCCAGTCAAATTTCAACAGGATAATGCATGACCACACGTGGCACGCATTATTCAAGGTTTATTCGTCAATCTCCAGATTTGAATTGCTTCCTTGCCAGTTCACTTTCCGTATCTTTCGCCGACAAAAAACATGGGGTCCATGGTTGTTCTACGATTGATCCTGATTACATCCATCAGCTCTTATGCTGCCACACCAGTTTAGCTTTGGCAATGTGGGGAAGCTGCTTGGTCTGCTTTACTCTAAGAGCACACGCAAAGTTTCTCTGAATCAATGCCGAGTCGTGTGGCATCAGTGATCTCCAACAATGGCGGCTGCTCTGATTACTGATTTAGGCAGGAATCACACTTCATAGAAGTCTATAAATTTAATCATTTGATACTTAGTCTCAACATGTTATCTAAAAAATAAATTTTGTTGCGATATCTCTTTTCTTTCTTGGTGTTGCAATTTGGGTGGCCACCAATGTATAATCATTATTACTTGATCTAGAAAGATGACATTATACAGAAGTTTTATTGCAAAATGCACTTTCATCGGTATATTTTTTCTAAAAAGAAAAAGTTTAATAATTCTAAATATTATTCTAAATTTATATGCATATACAACTAACTCAATAAATGATTAAACCGTTATTTAGTATTCACCCATTTCAATATAAAAACAGCTTTTAATGTTAACCAATAACTTTAAAAATAATTGGTATAAGAATGTATTTATTTAAAAGATAACTCTTTCTTGCTGTTGTCTTATTCCTCACGATCTAGTCCCAGGCTAGACCAAATCCACGAACCTATGAATCTTTAAAAAATCATAAGCAAGAAGACCTTTAAGAAAATCCTGTCTGAATCTCCAATGGTCAGTGTAATCAGGAAAGGATTTACGGAGTTTCTGATATTACATTTCGAATAGGTCATGATTAAAAGCGAAACCTGGTGCATCTACTTGCAAGCTTGTTAATGGTCTACTGAATGACTATCAGCGTTGATGGTAAGGAGAAGGAAAGGTGTGGCAGTTCCTGTGAACCAAGGATCCAGAGCATCGAAATCCTCCGGTCTGAAATTACTACTTTCATTTCTCTGATGAAAATTAATTAAAATCAGATACCAACTTTACTATTGACTGGAAAAAGTAATCATTTCAAAGAAATTAATGACAATAAGTAACTTCAGTAAAAATGAAAGATAATACTGGTTATTGCATTTGTTTAATATTAAATGCTCACCTATATTAATTAAGGAGTGATGAGATTTTGTAAGTTTACTTATTTTTCATATGCATTAAAGCTATGCATGCATAACATAGGCATGAAACTATTACGTTCTTTAGGGCAGTGTTTCTCAACCACCAATCCGCGAAATATCCAGCCATCTGTCCAGAATCGAAAGTGCCACCGGCTGACAACTGCGACAACCACTCGATGCTTTCAAGAAGAAACTGATGCAAACGTGCGGAAGATAACACTTTTGGTATGTTTGCTTCTATCTTTGATTTCATTAATGCAAATGACATAGATCAGAATAGCGATACCAGTGTCATTTTGGAGCATATAAATGAATTTTCTATTGTTTTTGATCAGTATTATCCCCCAGAAGAAGATGTGCGTTCAAGTAATTTGTGGATAACCAATCCATTTATTTATAATGACGATAATAATCTTACTACAGTCGAGGAAACAGAAATTATTGAACTATCTCTACATTTAGGACTTAAATTTATTTCAGTAAATATATATCAGTTCTGAATAAATATTGCAACAGAAAATACCCCAATTTTTATTGAAATGCGTTGAAGATTTTATTGCCTTTTTCTTCAATTTATTTGTGTTAATCTACATTGTCGGCTATGACCGATATTAGGATAAAACATCAAAATCGATTAGCTCTTGCGCTGCTTAATGTATTCCTATAATCAGTTTAACGCCTAGGATTAACATTTTAATTAGCAACAGAGATCAGCAGAAATCTCATTCATTTTAGTTTCTATTTGCTTTAATTATTTTTTACTTTTACTTTGTATCGTACGCTGTGTTGTCATTTCAATTCTTTATTGTTTTTGTTAATATATTAATTAAAAAAAATAAATATATCATTGATATTGGAATTTCTTTGTTTTTGTTAAGTTCTGGTAATTTTATTCTCGATAAAATATTAAAAGTAAGTCGAATGTACACATGTAAATTATAATAAATAAAACGCTTGAAAAATTATTTTTGTCTTCATGATTTATTTATGCGAATAATTTCTGCCAATGGATCGGATTATTAAATTTACCGATCGGCGAGAACGTACCGAAATATTTTACCGGTCCTTGGAATGAATCCAGTTTATACTTTAGGGAATTCTACTGAAAATAATTCACAGAAAATTGGTGTAACATAAATATACAAATATAAGGGTTTAGATTATAATTTTGTTGATAAGTCGGCTTTAAATGCTATGTGCAAATTTTTATGTCTGTTTGTAACTATGTTTTCATTTCTTAAGTTTTTTTATAATTATTTTAAAAGAATTAGGATTTTTACAAAATCAGATTAAAAAATATCAGATAGCTCAATTCTATTTCAGCAATAAAGTTTCCAAAAATTTCAGAAATATCAGTGTTATATGTGTATTATTTATTGATTATGCATTTACATATCGATTCTATGAGTAAAAAAATATTCTGGCTGAATAAAATTAGATATTGATTTTAATTTATCTTAAATATCAAATTTTCTTATTAATTTTATTTCAATAAAGATGTAATTTTTAAAGTCAATGAATATTTTGTTCTACTAAATATTTGTATATTTTTGTTCTCCTTTTTTGTGTATCCTTACAACTTTCTTGATATTCAAAGTTAATAAAGACAGCTAACTGGTGTAAGCGATATAATTGGTTTAGAAAGAACTTTTCCCATTTACTTTCCTTCATATGAACTTAAGATTGCTTGTATATCAATAAACTTGTCTGATGTTACTTATGAATATAACCATCATTGCAGCTGCAAAATAATTTTCCTATTTTTTATAACAATTTTTTGCAGATTTAAATTTGCATATTCATTGAATAAGATCAGTCTGTAGAGATTCTTTAAATTTAAATATAATAGGATGGAAATATGTGAATGAAAAGCCATCTCCAGGTACGAGATTTTTTAAATATATATTTTTGGGATGGGAATTTTCATGAGATTTTTAAAATCCAGTGCTTCCACAGTTAGGTTCTTCATGTTATAAGACTACTAAGTGATTGGATTTTACTTATTTTCAATAAGTCTTTCTCTTTAAAGAAGAAAATCTCACTTGCCTTGCATTCAAAATAGTTTCTTTTGAAGTATTCACTGGATATAACTTGTCTGGTTCTTTATTATTACCAGGTAGTCTACTCTTGAATTTGTCAGAAACCAGACCAACTGTAATAGTAGACGTGAGAAAAAATTCAATACTTTGCTGATTTTAAAGTCATAATATGACAGTTTGAATGCTTAAGAAAAACTTAAAAAAATTGTTGCCAAGCATATTTTCATCCTGTTGAAAAACAAGAAAAATTTATAGGCCACTCACACATTGTTACTAGCAGACACATGCAGGAAATATATTTCTGTTTACTTTGAATTGTTGCAATTCTTAGAATAAAAAAGCCAAATCTGAATTTTTAGGACATTTCTCAATGTTGTGCTATTTTATTCTCTTAAAAATAATATACAAATATGAACTAACTATGGAAATTGGTATATTTGATATGGATACATATACTATAGGTACAATGAATAATTTTAAGAAAAAGCGCGATTATTTTATATGCAGTACTTTTATATGTAATATCTGTGTATGTGTCCATCTCATATCACCAGATATTTTACAGTTTTCACAGAAAACTAAAGCACAGAACACTCAAAGCAGGTGTTGATGTGATGTAACAGTGAATTTGTATGTATAGAGAAGACGTTCTTTTATTTCTCTTTTATTGAATTCTACTTGTACGGAAGTGTGTTGTGTTTTGAATAAACGCGCGTGTTGTTTTATAAGATCACAATAACAACACGTCATTACAAGAGAGAGAGACGTACTCAAAATGTAATAAGGTTATGTAAAGTTATGTTTCAAATTAGATAATTATTTGTATCGGATTTAAATCGAAAATGAAACTTGTGGCTTCACTTTTAAGATAAGAGTGAATAATAATGCTGGTTCCTATTATTAAAATAAGCTTTAGTGTGTTGAATATTACTGATGTATTCCTGTTTATTGCCTTTATTTGCTAATTTAGGATTAATTTTGGTTTAAAATGAGAGTCTTGATTCATCAAAAAGGGAAGAGTTATTTCTCGTGGTGGAAGAATGCGAATTGTTTGTAGAGGAATGAAATCGGTTATTTTAGAAACTGACAAAAAAAGATCAGATATTTATAAAAGTAATGCTGAATGAGAAAGAATTTCGTATACAAAGTCGATTATAAACTGAATAAAATTTAAGGCAATTAGAAAATAAAAGGTTTCCGGTATTTTCCTTTGGAAAACCAAAGCTAACTGAGAAATTATATGACGTGGTAAAGTTAAATTTATTAAGTAGATATAGTCCTAATCAATTAACGTGACGTTTTACATGATGAATCATTAAATTATGATGAATTCTCATGCATTAGTTTCAGCTGATTATTATAAAAGCGATATAGACATTTATATATTAACTGAAGCTGAATTTTTTTTTGACATATTATTGTTGGATTTTCCTTCAAAAGAATATAATAAACAATTATTTGCATGTCATCTCAATTTTACTTTGCAGACAGGTGAAGATATTTATAAATCTTTTATATTAATAAACCAGTATCAATGAATTTTTGCGTAGATGTTTTGATTGTCCAAGATTTATGGGAGCTTGATAATTTAGTAACTAAAAAAAAAGAAGAGTTCAGTGTCGCTGATAAAATGTTAATGAATGGATATGTGAACATTTCTAATTTGTGGATGAAGAGCATAAGTCGCTGATAAAATGTTAATGAATGGATATGTGAAAATTTCTAATTTGTGGATGAAGAGCATAAGTCGCTGATAAAATGTTAATGAATGGATATGTGAAAATTTCTAATTTGTGGATGAAGAGCATAAAAGTGATTTATTATATATGTTTAGTGACGATGAATTGAAAAACAATTATTTGTTTATTGAAAAAGTTTTGATGATATAGAAAATAGTAAATCATTTTAAGAAAAACTAAGTTGTATCAGTGAATAATGAATCAACAAAATGAAGTTATTGAAGAAAGCGAGATAGAGTAAGAATAACTTGTATCAAAATGAGCGATTGTTAAAGAAATAAGTATAGTTCGGATAAGTCTAATTCCAATTCAAAATTTAAGGATAAGCTTTCCCTGAATGAATATTTGGAAACAGGCTGAAATTTGAATTATATATTCTTGATGTGATTCTAAATTTTGATAAATACAAAACAGCTTTTAGTGGTGATATATCGATGGCTTTTTCAATTACGAAAATTTCTGAGAGATAAAGTTCTTTAAATTTCTTTGTTATTCGGATCGTTCTTTATCTTCTTGCTTCCTTTATTCTGTAGGACTTGTAAATGGTGTTTCTGAACGCAAACTGTACTACAAATCTTTTTATATTCCTCCATCTAACCACCTTTTAAAATTTGAACAGACATTTTCCAATCACTCAATAAATTTATGAAATTATATATCTAAAAGAATTTAAATTTATATGGATACGAACTGATTCATAATTTTTAAATACCCAAGTTCAACAGCATTAATTCTATAAAGCTATTATTTCAAATTCATTTTTATAAGGTTAGGTAAAATTAACCTATCTAAACAGCCAATTTTATTTAGACTTTGAATATAATTGAATGACTCTCTATTGGCCAAAAAAATATGTATGTATTTATATATTATACATAGTTACAAATAGTAACGAAAAATCAACAAATACTATAAGTAGAGGAAATTTTTTACTCAAGAATTCACTAACATTTTCCACCATATTTGATGAATTCATAATAGTGTTAAAAGGAAATATTGATTTCAAAGAAATGCTATCGTTGCTGCTACTAATTTTCTACACTGAAGAAATTTGATAGAATGCAAAAGATTTTTCAAATGAAAAGGTACTATTACAATAACATATTTTGATGAACTCGACAACTACAACTACTGTCATGGGATGAAAGCAACTCAAAAACTAATGGGCGAGTAAACGAATGGGAAAGGTCACAATATTGAAAAGTAATAATTTTTCATACTGAAAGTTTATTTTTCTCATATCTTCCAACGCTCATAGAACATCTTTCAAATGAAATTATACCCATAAAATTATCAGAAACCAGAAAACACTTTACATTAGCACCATAAATTATACTGTAAAAATTGACAGCTTACTATAGTAACATACAGTGAAATTCATACTTAAAAAAAAATAACTTGCTTTGTAGCATTAGTACCTGTAAAGCAAAATGTCGATATTGAGAATCCTCCATATTCAAAGAATCTGAACTTAAGTAGCTCTGAAATAAATTTAAAAAATATTTAGAATACAAAAAATAAAAATCAATAATATTTATAATTATTAGAATATTTTAATGTAATAAAGCTAAAGAAACGAAATTATTGCAGTTTCTTAAAGTTTTAAAGTAATTAATCTGTTCAAATTTGCATTTATTTTTGAAATACATGTTTGCTTTCATTTTTGAATAGATGAATAAATATGATGATAAAGATTAACAACGAATGTTACTAACTTAAGAATTTTATAATCAGAGATATTATAAAACAGTTGATGATAATCATTTTGTTATAAAAGGTAGATGAGTTTCATAAACAAGGAGTTGAGTAGCAATGTTCTGAATATATGCAATAATAATCTGAGACTTATATTGGGATTCAATAAAAAAAAAAATAGGAGCCTTTGAGTCATTAATGTATATATCTAGACACATTTTCGGATTACATTCTGAAAACACCTGAATGGCAAACAAAGAACCTAGAAAAAGTTTATATTGAGACATCGCAGACATCTGGTTGCCAAAACGTATTAAAGAATTTAAAAAATTTGGTAATCTTTGCAAATACAAGTCTTAATTTTGCGAAATGAGAGAAATTAAAATTCGTAAGTTTCAACAAACTTTTATGACTGGAATCCACACGAAATTTTTATTAATTACTGATATTAAAATTTAGTTTCCTGATCCAGTTAAATAAAATTAATATTAACATGCTTCCACTTTAATATTTCTCTTATCAATTAGTAATTATAATTTACTATTCAATTAGAGTTAGTTTTATTAATCAAGCTTAAGGTCACTCCTCAATTAAGGCAATTTACTTACAATGAATTAAGTCTTACTTATATTCAGTTAATTTGTTCTACTTAAATTTATATTACTTGATATTACTCAGATCAAAATAATAAATTTATTTTACAACTAAGTTACAACATTTAAATCACAATGATTTTAAGCTTTGTCTGAATAACAAGACAAGTAGTAAGTACGCACGACAGTATAGGGTCATGGTAACCTAGTGCTTAGGGCATCGGCCTTCCGTCCGGAAGGGCCGGGTTCGATTTCCAATGCCGCCAAAGACCCACCGACTACATACAATCGATATATGCGCTCGTTAAATCTGTAGAATCGTAAGTCCTCTGGTCTTTCGCCGAGCAGTTACCATAGGTGCAATGGTCTGGAGGAAATTTTCTCCCCATTCAGATAAAAGTAACAATTGAGCGTGTGTATCCTCTGGTGGTACCATCTATCGGAGGAGTCTTAAAGCAAAAGTCGTACTTTCAGCTTCTGTGGTGCACTGATTAAAATGAAAGATGCACCATTCTGACTTAATTTCGCATGGTCTTCGGTTAGCGAGCTTAGCAATGTCTAAGAGTCATAAGCAACCCCAACCACAAAGTAGCATTAACAAGAATACTTAAAAATAACTGCAATTAATATTTTTTGAAACTAATACTGTCAAAATTTTCTTTTTTAAAAAGCAACAACTTTTAACAATGTCTATTTTTTTTTGAGAAATTTTATGGGATATGTATATAATTAAACGATCTTAGTTTAAAACTGTCTACAAATGAAACCCTTGCTCAGAAAGTAATTTTTTTTAGAGTATAATGAAGGAACGGGAATTCGCTTAGGCTTATAAAAATACAGCATACAATTTTTCAGTTAGAAAGTGTTTTAATTATTTACGCAGTTACCACATTGATTACTAATAACATTTTACAATCTTTTCATTAACAAGCCCCTCTAACCCAATAATCCTTATGCACTAAATTAGAATTTCTAAAATAAAAGGTTAATTTTAATTAAAACACTGAAAAACCCACTTAACACCTTTGACCTTACACCTTATCATCGATGATACTCATAGCTCTCAACTAAAACATAAGAGGGAGTCATTTTGGCATTTAACATGAGAAAAACAAAACATTAATGCAGCGAACTATCTTTTAATGCAAATACTCCAGTTCCCTTATCTTCGAAATATCAACTGTGTGGAGGAGAAATAAAAACGCACATTTCATGGCATGTCCTGAAACCTAGATTCTTTCTCGAGAATCGCTTTCAGTATGCTCTCTATTGTTAAAGAGAAAATAATTACTTTTATAAAATAGAGCGTTGTTCGTAAGATTATTTCACCAACACAACGACTCCGTAGTAGCTGCTTGAAGTAAATTTCGGTTTTAAAAAAGGATATGAAAGGGCTCATTGACTAAAGAACTCTTCAATTTCTGGTAACGAAAATTGAACCAAATGGTTTCTTTAACGTTAAACCTGAAAGAGAACTTGTTCCGGCAGAAGCAATAGAGAATGTCCCGTTTGAGGTTGAAGAGTAGTGCCAGTGTCTATTGTGCGACAGAATTAAATATGGAATTGGATGTATGACAGAAGAATTGGATAAAACATTTGTTGGGGTTATCCTCCATCACAGCAATGATAGAAACAAACTTAATGAAAACATGAAGCATATGACAAGAAATATCTTTGCGTTAATATTTATCATTAAAAAAAATGTAGTGTTAAATAATAAATGCCACACACAATACTCAAGATCATAAATAATTAAAATATAGATTATGTATACATTAAAATAATCACATGAAGCAAATAAAGTATATATTGATATATACATTTTATTCATTAATTTTTATCTTACAAAATGCATTACCCTTTCTATTTTGCTTGAAGATTTTTAATATGTTCACAGTAAAATATTAAAAAGTAGATATGAAAAGGTAATGCTAAAAGTTCAGGTTTGATAATATTTTTATGGCAATAAACAAAAAATTAAATTAATAACATATTTTTATTTAAAAGAGATTTTCTTTGAATTAATGTTAAAATTAAAAAACAGTGTATAAGAATAACAATAACCTGAAAACCAGCATTTATAGATAAGTGTATACAAAAACTTTATCACAGTAATTTGAGATACATCAACTTTATTTTATTTTGACAGTCTATTGCACATTAACTTTTATTCTTTAAGTGTGCATTCTCGTTTAATGAGATTTTTTTACTAAATATTTTTGAAGGATTGTTAAAAAAAGAAAATTTGTGTAAGTTAAAGGATTAACAAATATATTTGATATGAATAGTTAGTGAATTATAAATTACAGTGAAAATTCAAACCAAATTTCAGTAATTAAAGGGAAAATTCATTCAACAGAATTAGACATCTTTTGATACATCGAAGATAAATATGCATATACATTTCTTTCTAAGTTTACTTAGAAATTTTCTAAGAAAATATACAAGCTAATCATGCATAATATAAAAGTAAACATTAGCTAAAAATGACTAAAAAACTATTATGAATAATCAAAATCTTACTTTTTTAGTACTTAACATTTATAAATTAATGAGATGGAATAATATATATATATATATATATATATATATATATATATATATATATATATATATATATATATATATATATATATATATATATATATATATATATAGTGCATATAAAAACTTAAATATTTAAGGAAAAAGGCTGCTAAAAACGCTTGGATCGCTTTTAATTATATTGAATTAGTATTATATGAACGTAAATGTGTGTTGTATAGATAGAAAACTCACTTTGAATCTAGCAAGAAATTCTTTTTGCCTTGTAATATCAGTAGCTAAAATTAATGATTTAATCTGGTTCTGAATATCTTGCCTTAAGAAAAAATAACATAAGCATAAATTAGCAATTTCAAACACATTAAAAGTATCAAAAGAATAAAAAGTTTTGTAATTTTTACATAAAAATCAAAACATGAAATAAATCTATTTTAATAATAGTTGAATTTAGATAAAATGTATATATATTAGTATCAGAGGAATACATGTAGTAAAGAAATATCTTTTCTTTGAAAGAGAATCTGCAATGGTGGCAATAATAATATAAATCGTTTCTTAAAAAGAATTCCTGAACTTCAATATAGGTAAATTTGAAATTAACACATTAATATTCTCATGGTCTTCAGTCTGTAAATAAAACCGTTAATGGATAAATTAAGTTCTCTTAATAGTGTGTTAAATAATTCTATTACCACAAATATATCATTAATTTCACTCATAATCAACTATTTTAAATTAGTTATAAATATCGTGAGGAACCTTTATTTGAATATGAAAGATATTTTTATTAGACACAATATCTATATTTTTATAATGGACTTTATTAATTCTTTTCCAATCTAAATTTTCAGAAATGAATCTTAGTAGTAGTTCCCATGTTAAATGAAAAATTAGTTAGATACAGTCGATTTCTTGTAATTTCTCAGTTTAAAAGTAAAATCTAATATTGAGTTCTAATTTTAAGTTAGGCTATAAATTTACTAATAGCTTAACTAATAAGTTATCGCAATGTAAACATCATATAAAGCTTTTTTTTTAACAGTATAATATATTGCTGGCCATACAAAATGCAACACCAAGAAAGACCAGAGGTAACCGAACAAAATTTGTTTGGAAGAAAGCAATTAATATAAAGATCAAATGATTGAAATAATAGACTTTTCTGAAATGTGAATGATAACAAAATTACTATATAGTTTAGCCATTTTGCTGGCTAAAACTGTAGTATTAGGGATAGAATCAATGATGTTTTGAACATATCTTTGAAGCATAATAATCTATTAGGCTTTCACATATTGCTAAAGCTGATCTGATGAGTCAGCAGGTGGTGTATCCTGGCCCAGTTGTTATGTAAGCATAGATAGTTGTTATGCAATATTTTGTAAGTGGTTGAAACTGGTAAAAATCAGGAGAATAAGCAAGCTGAGAAAGCAGTTCACAATCTGATGTATAATGAATTCTTGAACATAGCTTGCAAGATGGGGTTATGCATTATCCTGTTGGAATAAAGCTTATGGTAAGCGGTGATTATATCAGAGTTTCATCATCTAAGAGGTATATCGCTGGTTGTTCAGAATGTATACTATAGGGAAGATGGCTTATACTCTAATACCATCCAAAATCATAATACCGGATGCAGAACAACACTACACTTACTCAACAGTTCAACAACTCACTCGACAGTTCAGCAGTCTCTCACCATGATGTCTCCAAACTCGAATTGGCCATCGTGTTGCTGGAGGAAAAAACAGGATGTATTAATAAAGACAATATCGTTCAATTCCATTGTCCATGTTTGCCATTCATCGCATCGCTGGCGGTGCAAACGCTTGTGGTTTTAAATCAAAGGTAAATGATGCAATGAACATCTTGTGGACATTCCAACCAGATGCAAACAACCTAGAATATTAAGAGCAGACACCGAATGATGCGCAATTAATTGAATCTGTTGTGCTATGGTACGTGATGGGGTTGAGCGATCAACCACTGTGGTAAGCACAAATATGTCTGCATTTCACGAGGTGGAGCAATGAGATGGGTAAGATTGGTTTTATCAATCCACCATTCTCCCCTTCATCCACTTTGGGTTGTTTGGCGCTCAAGGGTAATTTTTTTGCACACGAGGGCTATTTAGGCAGGACTTACAGCAGATTCCTTACCATTACAGTCAAGCATAAGGGAAATTTTCAACCCACGAACTGCTAAATCTAAGCCCAGAACGTTAACCGTTTGACTGCTTGCTCAGTTTCCTGTAGGTTACATATCCTCATAAGAGTTGCTGGTTTGATCCAATACGATCATCTATTTCTACGAAGGACAATAAAACTTTTTAAAGTTCTGTTCTCCCGCGCCCGAACTCAGAAATTTGCTTGAAAGACACGGTGTCTTTCACGAGATTTAAACAGTTTACGAAAAAATTTAAATACATAAGAATAATTGCCACATTTTAAATAAGCATAGTGCCTGTAGGTGGCATTACAGTCACCTTGGATGTGCACAAGCTGGCGGTGATACTAATTATTTACATCTCATCGCAGCAAATTTACGATGTAAATTTCGCGTGATTTGCTGGTTTCCTGATTTGCTGGGTTTCGTGATTTGCTGGGTTTCATGATTTGCTGGGTTTCATGATTTGCTGGGTTTCATGATTTGCTGGGTTTCATGATTTGCTGGGTTTCATGATTTGCTGGGTTTTGCATTTTGGATGGTCAGTAGTGTAGAATGTTTTTAATATTTCCTCAGTTCTGGCAAAATATATAAAAACTAAAATCTATAAACAATGAAATGCTTCCCTGAACATGCAGTAAATTTCCGAGTTTCCTTTTAAGTATCTTGATTTTGACCATTAGATAGTCTCAAAGTTACATGTACTAGCCGCAGTATAAACAGAAGAAAAGAGACTTCAAACCAAAGAAACGTAATTTATAGGATTGAATTGTCGATCTTTTTTTCGGAAATTTCTAGTGGGAAGACATTCTTATGTAGGAATTGAAAACTAAACTTTTTGGTCATTTGAAGTGGAGAATAATAATAATAACTATCACGACACTCAAGGAAATTTGCGAACACTGATCAATAAGCTATCGAAATTGGAAGTTGTACGTTTTCAAGCATAAGGGTTCGAAAATATTAATTAGTAAAATGTTATTAATGTAGTTAAAAATGAAAAGATAGCAGCTAAAAATAAAATTAATGAACAAAATAGCTCTTTTTAAGAGAAAAATCAGACACATTTAATCTTAAATGTTTTCAAAAAATTAAAGACTTTACCTATCAATAAAAAAAATATTTATACACAAGAAAATTATAAATTCAAATGGCTTAAAAATTCAAGAGTTGGGCAATTCTTAAGACATTCCCTATACTTTTTGACCAACCTCATTTCTACATAAAGTCCATTCAATATAAACTAGAACAGATTTCTACTATCTAAGATCAAGACTATATCTACTTTAATGATAGGCAATCTCAACTATTCGTTAAATAAAATGTTTTTGTAGACTATCTTCGCCTCACATTGCTTTACCTCTCAATTGCTGATTGCTTGTCCATTATGGGATAAATTACTGCATTCAAAAGTAATCAAATATAATTAATAATTCTGCAATGATTTGAAGCAATTTATTCGTGAAATTATAATGGAAAAATTTTTAAATAGTGAAATATTACTAAATTTATATAATTTTAAAATTACAAGTCATAATTTAAAAAAAAAAAATAATTTCCCCATTTAACATTTGCTAACGCAATTTTCAATGAGCCTTACAAGATTTTTGCCCCATCAAATATTAAATTAATAGTATTCAAAGATTTCTTCAATTTTTTGCTGCTCTGAATTGAATGCACCAAACGCACTTCCGATGATCGATATTAGGTCCTTCAGTAAGTTAAGGCTTTCTTATGGATTGTCCTTGATGTAACATTGTAAGAAGTCACACAAGGAATGTGTGAGGGGCCCAACCTACTTAGTGAATTTATCTCTATCCAAAGCAACTTCATGCCAAGCAATGTGAAGATATCTGAAGTTCTATGGTGACGAGATCATCCTGCGTGAACCAACACCGGCATATTATGTGTGTTGAGACTGCCCACTACAGGGCAAAATCACGTTCCAGCAAACTCGATATTTCATTCCTGTCACGAAACCGTCAGTGAATATCGGATCAATTATCTTTCCAAACTCTGAATAATATGCTTGTCTAACGGAGACATTACTTCGGTTATTCTGATAAAATTTTCCTTACGCTATATAAGCCTTCTTCCAAGGTCAAGAATTTCATACTGCTTATTATTTATTTATTTCCGCATTCATATTAAATATCAATATATATGCTATACAATACCGAATAATTATATCCATACATTTGAAATCAGGAACATAAAATGCTTTCTACACTGTTTTTTGGAGAACCCATTACACATTTACAATAATGTAATAAGAGAAGTTTAATCACAAAAACATCACATTTAACAATAATGTATCTATTAAAAAAATTCCTTATATTTTAAGATTGAATTGAATTTTTGTATCTTAAAATTATCAAAGGAAATGATAAAATTACACAAGTGATAAATGTAAACATTTTTGATAAAAATTGATTGGCAGAATTTGATATTTTTTTCAATACAAATTAAAAACAATATCTTTGTAGAACAGCTACAGCTGAGAATTTTTAGCGAATTGTGCTTTTGAGACGTTTAAACAGTAGAAAAATAAGGATAGAGAACTATTGACTAACGATATATTTCCTATTACATAATTTTAATACATTTTCAATCAAATTTCAGTTTGACAGTTAAAAAGTTCTATAATATTTTTCTTCTCACACAAGTAGAACAATATATTTACTTTCTTTGTTTTTAGTGAAACTGTGGATTATTTTAAATTATGTTGATAATTTCATTAAAATAGTAAATAATTCATGAAATATGTAGTACATACCAGATTTCTTTTTCTAAATGACTAAATATTCCAGACTCTCTCAAACAAGAAATAGCTGTCCGCCAATGATGATTTTCTAAAACTGATGAATTCTAGAAAAGATACATCAGGGAAATAAAAACAGGAAATTCAAATGGAATAAATAGCATTAGCTCAGGGGAAAATAAGCGTAAGGCTAAAAAAAATAAAATAAAGAAAATAAACGAAGAAGGCTAAAAATATTCGAAGATTTTTTTTTTTTTTGTTAAACAGAAAAATAGGTCTGAATTTAAGTTATTTAAAATTATTTTGTGCAAAATTTTAAATAACTTAAATTTAGACCTATAAATTCCAGACCTTTAGTTTTTTGTTTCCTAAAAATTTAAAATTTTTATCAATTAGCTGAAAATTTTCTAATTGAATAAATACATAAAAAATTATAGGATTCATATGAAAAATAAAGTAATTCATAATTTATCTTAATTATTCATTAAATATAGTCAAATAATATTTCCTTAAAAATTTGCTTGTTTTATTAAAAATTGAAGAGAGAGAGAGAGAGGCTATAGGCATATACATTTTATATATAAACAAATTAAAAAGTTTTTTTTAAGAGTTAGTGAGATATTTTTGCTTAAACATTATGTAAGTAAAAATAAGGATTTGATAGAATATCAAAATTCTAAATCAAAACTATACATCTTTCCTTGATGTTTGTAAAAGATATGTATTTTTATTGATTAATAGCAAAATGATTTTTAATTAATTGATAATCAAAAGTATATTTATCTCAAGAGGAATTGTAATATTTCAATCTCATTTATAAATAAATATATAACAAGTATTAAAAATAAATTCATGGAGATTTTGGTAAAATTGCAAACCAATTTACTTTTAAAAATGTAAGTAATATGTGAAAGACAGATGAAAAGATTTCTTAAGGAGTTTATTCAATTTTATAAAATGATTTTAAATACTAAACTATTTTAAGACTAACGCAATTAAATTTTATACAGCAAGAGTAATTACAGACACATATGTTAAGCAAAACTCATAATATTGTCCTTATTCATACATTATAGAAACGAATATAATAACAAAACTTCAATTTGATTTCTGAAAATTGAAAAAGGTTGTTTAAAAATAATGCCTAATGTACTCAAAAAAAAACCATGCATCTTTGATAAGAACATCAGGCGTTATTTTCTTACTTGTAGATATTTGTATCCGCAATCAGGACGAAAGTACCATATTAGGAACGGATTTTGAATTTTAGAGTAAAGAGGGTTAGTTAAAAATAAGTTGTATGTGTACATACATAAATATTTCAAAACAATTATAAGAATATTAACCTTATAATTTTGTAATTGATATAAATTAAATCTCAGTGAATAAAAATTGCAACTTTATTTAATTGTAATGGAAAAATACTAAGAACATTAAACATAATGATAAAAGAGGTTTTAAATATAATATAATTTTAAAACATGAACTTAATTATTTTTTAATAATTAAATTCATTAACTCTCTAAATGCTTAATTTGTAGAACTTCGGCAATTTCGGTCAAAAATTAAGCAAAAAAAAAAAAAAAAAAAAAAATTTTTTTGGCATATTTGTATGTACGGAATAATGAGATAAACTTTTTCTTTTCGAAAAATAGTTTTCAGGATTAAAATCGATAAAAAGTAAATTAAAAAAAATCAAATATTATAAAATTTTTAAAAATAAATTTCAATTGAATTTTAGCTAATTTCTATTTAATGAAATAAATAATTAATAAATTTCATTAATTAAAAGAAAATATAATTCAATAAATAATATACCACTCTGAAAATGAAAATCACTTTCAGATCCTAAATACTCAGGAATATATATTCTGTCAATCGCCGAACGTTTCCTAGAAGCCATTTCTGAATAGAAAAAAACGTCAAAGCGTGAAATTAGAGCGATAAATACGAAGCACTTCAAATGCTGCAATTTAGTGTGTCACAAGCGACATCTGTTGATCAAAGTTTAAATTATAAATATTATTAGACTTTTAATTTATTTCACTAGTTAAGGGATGGGAGAAAGCGGGACGAGCTCCTGAATAAAGAAAGAAACAAACATTTTGCTACATTTGAGTTGTACGTGGAAATCACAGGTTGAAAAACCGGATGATTAATCAAGGGAAAATATTTCATGAAATTGGAAAGATTAATCAAGCGGAAAACATTCAGAGAGCCTAGCAGAAGAGGAAGAAAAACACAATGAATTACATTTTTTTTTTAAAAATTCTTCATCATTAACCCAGAACTTTTAAAAAAAATAATTCTATGTTTGCAATAATTCTTAATGTGTGATTAAGAAACGTTTTATTCTAAATATTATAAAATGTTATATCCTACTATGCTTTTTGCTAGCAAATGTAGTTTCCTCGATCAAAATGAAAAATAATATTTATAATATTAAATTGGGTTTTTGTTTCAAGACGCTTTTGATAATAAATCTTGATATACTTTTCGTCAACATCAACATTTTTATACTTTTATACTGTTCTGAACAATAATTTTCAATGAAATATTTTATCCGTGCCCTTTCTTTGCAAGAAAAAAATTCATCGCTTAAAAATAAAGATTAAAAACAACATTTTTAAATCAATAGATGTAAAATGAACATTATCCCTATTTTATAAAGTATCACAGTGAAATATTTTTATTTTCCTGTTGTATATAAAGATGTTACATTCAGATTGTATAGAGACACACTACACTAACATTGTATGCAAGTGCAAGAGGCACGAGAATGAGTGGGAACACTGCTTTAAAACAAAGCAATTGGTACATAAAATATGCGAACTAATATGGGACACTTTGACTAAGAATTTTGATTCTTGGACCAACAATTTAAATGAAAGTTAGTTTTGGTTTCTTTACAGAAATATTATACAATGAAAAGTCAAGAAAGGGCTACATTAAATAAATTGTATTGTTTTTTTTAAAAAAAATAAATGAATAAAGCCTGATTTTTTAAAAAGGTAAACCTATTTTTATGTATGTAGTTTTCGATGCATAATTTTAAAATTTATTTTTTAATAAACTGAACCTGTTAAATATATTAAATATAATTTCATTGCATAGCACGATGCATAGCCAAAACCCCCTATAATTCTTCAAATATCACTCTTTGTGCATATAAGACAGTAAGAATGGTGCAGTTTCATAGCTGCCTCATTATTTTCCCATTTCAAGAATAAATGTTTTCGAAAGATTTCAGGAGAAAAGATTGATTGCACAAGTGCACAAAAAGACTTATCGCTTTCATACTTCTGCCTTCTGTAAACAGAAAAGTTCATTCAGCACACATGAAGAGTTCAGAGATTGGAGCATAAGTTAACAGGGATTTATTTTTTTTTACTGATAAGTGACAGTGCCGAGTAAACCTACTGATTCATGGTATATTTTCATATGGAGAAAACTAGAGCTTTACTGCCTGTCTTCCAATATCTGAAATTATGTTAGTGGAGATATATTTAAAAGAAACACTATCCGAGTTGAGCGAACACAGATGTTTTCTAAGTACGGCAATTACAACTCATAAATCCCTCCCTAAGAAACATTTAAGATCTGAAAACACATACACACAAAATTGCTGAATAAGTGAATTATTTGCCATAGGAAGTTATAAACTATCTTATTATGGTATGAAATGGAGAAATTATCTTTAAGAGATCATACAGTAAACGAAAATTTTGTTTAAGATTCTGCATAACTACTGTGTCTTATTTTGAAGATTGCTTCGTATAAGCATGAGTTCATGTTAAAACTGCTGACTGTCTTTTGTTGTTCAAATGAATTTCCATTATAATTTGTTCAGTTCTGGAAATAATCTACCGAATTAAAAAAAAAATTCTCCTATTTTGAACACTAGTTTAATTAAAAACATAGTTTAAAATGTTTTAAAGCAGATTATTACAATGTACACACATAAAGAAGTTATTTTTTGAAATCAAAGAGGATAAATTATGGAATTATCTTAAAAAATAGAATTCAAGAAAGTCTTACATGATACAGATTTACTAAATGATTGGAAGTGGCTACGAGAAATGCTTGAGTAACACCAGGATGATCCAAATCATGAGCAACTGCAGCTATAACAGATGACATCGCTTCCAATGGAGTTAAATGAGCAGAAAACTGAAATTAAAAAAAGGTACACTTTATTAAATATACTTATTGTTTTATATAAAATCAGAAAAATACTTGAAATTTATCAATAATTACCTTATTTTCTTGAAGGAAGCAATGCATGGCTTGCGTCACATCAGCAGCATGGACTGAATTATGATAAGGATTATGCCTATGATAGGCGGCTTCCATCAAATCTGAATAAATGTTATCACTTTATCAAATATTAAAAATAAATTTTAAAGCATGACTATAATAATTAAAAGAAAAATTTTTTAAGAGAAATGAGTTTCAATATTGAAGTCTTAAATTTAGTGATGCATAAAGAAGGAGGTGCAGATAATTAACTAACATAATTCAAGTTTTGTTACAAGAAATATAAAATAAATTCTTTCTAAAGTATTTCGAATGAAATTACCCTGTTTATGTGAGCAGTGTACGTGAAAGTAAAAGTTGTAATAGTTCCTAAAAGAAATCAAACATTTAATTAACGTTTATTACGGAAAATAAAATTCAGGATAAGTATGTAAACAGTAATTTTTGTGTTTCGAGTTAAATAAGCTGCAAGACAAATTTACACAAAACTAAATTCGTTGGATTTTTAAAGCTCTCGATATAGTTCCATTGCGCGACAGTGGTAATTATTTTTTTGATAAGAAATCCTCAAATATTTAAGCAATTAATATATTTTCAAAGGTTTTAAATTTAGTTAATAACTGTCGTTATTTCGCATTTTATCGTAAGCTCTTTGAATTCTTCTTGCAAACTTAAATTATGCAATTTTTTGTAAAGTTAGATTATGAATATTATGCTTCTAAATATTCTTTTTAATTTACGTACCCCAGCTAGATCCCATGACAGAAAAGTTTTCATAATTTATAAGAATATACACACACACTTAACATATAGAGACAAACAAAATAGAAAATAACTAAAAAATACTACATACTCATACTCGCGATTAATACGATATATAAGCTAACGTTTTTTTTTTATTTATAGTAATCCAACATTGGAAGAGATTTATAAAAAATATCTTATATAATGTTACAGATAAAGGATAAGTACCAAGCAATATAACGAAGTTATTTTCCTAAATAACATTGTTTTTTTTTTTTTTTTACAATATTTGGTTTCTAATTCATCAACCTGTTCATACGTTTAATAGAATTTCCTATGTAGTGATATTAGGCAGAGAATCAACTTGTGTGTGTGTGTGTTTAGTAATAAAATTTAATCAATAGCGTGAATAATATTGGTTTTTATAACGCTTGGTTTTTGGTTTTCAACTAATTGAGTAATGACGTACATCTTTTAAGAAAACATCCTATATAGTGGTTTTTGGACAGGGAACAATTATCGAGGAGTAAAATGGTAAATCAAAAATATTAATAAAATCAATAATATCATTAATACTTGGTTCTTAATAAATTGAGCAGTTTCATCTACATATCCTTTAAAAAAGGAAAACAATGTATGTACCGCTTCTGTACGAAGATCAGAAACTGAGCATTACCGTTAAACTAATAGGAATAATATTGTTTCTTACAGTAATTTGCTTACAATTAATTAATCAACACAAAACGGATACAAAGCTTTTGTACTTTGTCTAATTTAAATATTATGCTACTTGATAAAAAAAACATTATAATATATATATGAGCCAATTTATATATTATAATTAGACTATTTTCAAAAAGTCAACGAACTCAACTTTTGGTTGATTTAAGTTAGTTCTTTAAATTTAAAAAAGAATGAAAGAGTTAAATTTTTTAATTTCCATACCATTAATTTTCAACACAAATACTAAGAAATTATGATTTTTTTTCAACTTAAACTTCCAATTTCAAATTAACATTTTAAATTTGCAAATAAATGCTGATTTTAAATATTTCCAATTAAGTGAAAATTCAAATTTTTTCTGCCTAATAACAACAAATTATAAATTCAACTTTTTGAAAATTTAACATTAATACCAACTTTATCACGTAATTTGTAATTTTACAAAAGTTGTGTGTGTGTGTGTTAGAACTGCAATTAGCTTCCCGCACATTGGAAATCGTTAGATTCGCAATCAATTAAAACGCAATTCATATATTTCGGAATCCCCTTTGATTTCGTAATCTGCTGATTTGGCACAGAATTTTGCTCGCGGTGCCGAGGTGTCTCCAATTAGTATCAAAACAGATATTTTAAAAAATATCCAATTAACATATTCTCAATGTGTATTAAAATGGATTACTTTTAGACACATTTATTTTAGAGCGAAAACTGATTATACTCAAGCTTTCAAGTTGTAACCACATAATATTAATATAAGCAAATAAAAAATTGATTAAATTAAAAAAAATATAAAATTATTTAAATTTGTATCCATGACTATGTTACTAAATTATATATTATACTATATCGTAAAAGACATCCAAGACTATTTTCAAATGAGAGAATCTTCATATATCAATGTATTGATACATTCTTCTTCTTTTTTTTACAATGTTTAATTTGAGCAATTTGTATGCTATTCTGTAGAAAGAAGTATGCTAAGTATCCTGTAGCTCAACTAATTATTTTAACAACATAAATTGGATAAATAAAACTGTCAATAAAGATATGAACTTACTGAAACAGTGCCATACTTTGACAATATCTAATCTAAAATGATTTACAAATCCATATTCTTGGAAAAGATGAACTAACAGATAAGATAAGGAACGTCCACCTGTTGAGAGATCTAGATTAAAAGTATTGAAGGACCAGCTATTACATCTGGAAAGGAGTATCTGAAAACAAACAAATGAAATATTTTGTTGAATCAATGCATAAAACAAAAAACGGGGCTATGGTCAATTTATGCTAATTATAACTAAATTAGCTTATCTTTCATTACAAATACAGACAAAACACACAGTAAATCAGGAGAAGTGATGTTTTTGGTGTGTATTATTTAGTGGAATGTTGTTTTCGGGATAAAATATTAATCGGTAATTTCGGCAACACTACAACTTGCTTCGCATGTCACAGTGAACAAATGATCTTTTCACATGTTATAATATCAAAATTTGTATATATTGATGGAAATAAGTTTCAAGATTATCTCTTGTGTTTCTTTAAATCAAAATCAATCTCGTATACCTTAAAAATCTTCAGTAGGTATTATGAAGCTTTATTGGGATTCTAAACATAAAAATTTATTTTGTTTCAATAATTGTAACGTCTCTAAGAAAAAGAGGTACGATATAAAATCAATATATTGGTCTTTAAAAAGAGGGTACCTATTGTTCTTTCTCAGTTTTCTTAATCTTTAAGTATTTGCTTATAAAAATGAGAATAATTTTATGGCCTTGGTAGCCTAGTGGTTAGGGTTTCGGCATTCCATCCGGAAAGACTGGGTTCGATCCCCAATGCTGACCAAGACCCACCAAGTACATGCGATATACGGGCTCATTAAATCTGTAGAATCGAAAAATTCTTTTAAATCTATGGTTGGTCGTTGAGCAGTTACCATGGGTGCAATGGTCTTGAGAAAATTTCCTCTCCCTTCAGATCAATGACAAAATTGAGGGAGTGGATTCTCTGGTTGTGCCAGCTATCGGAAGATTTTTTTAAAAAAAAAAGGAGCAAAGATATACTTTTACCTTCATGGTGCTCTGATTGAAACGAAAGACGCTCCCTATTGACTTAAATTCGCATTGCAAAGGCATGACGAGCTTGACTTGCCCAAATGTCATAAGTAACAGCAACAGAAAAATTTTACTAACAAAACTGACATTAATATATTGATTTTATTAATGAAAGATGCCCTAATACGGAATTTTACTCATCTTTCTACATTAAAGTAAAGATATTGTAACAAAGTTTAAAGTTTGGTAAGCATGTTCTCGAAATAAAAAAAAATTTTTTTTTATTTGTTTTTGAAAATTTTAACCATGAGCCTTTTAGATAAATTTTCATAGTAAATAACATTAAAAAATAATCTACTCGGAGTAAAAAATTAATTACAACGAGTAGATTATTTTTTTCTTCGAGTAGATTCATTTTTACTCCGAGTAGATATGTTAAAAATGATGCTAATTTTTGATTAAAAAGTTTAATTTTTGAGGTATATACAAGCAAAATTGCTTAAAAATTGCTTCATTAGGGCAGAAAATTGTGTGTCCTGAAAACCGGACATATACTACTTCTAAAATAAGTACTTGAAGTGTAATAAGTAGTGGGCACAATTTCACATTGTCAGTTATAATAACTAATGGCAAACTCATTATACTTACTCCATGTCTTTTCATATTATATATATAATCATGTTTTAAATAAAATACTAAGAGTACTTTTTATATTTTTGATTAGGACAATCCAAAAGTAATGCAAAAAATAAACCAGTTCTGAGATATGATAAAGCAATAGTAGGCTTATAGATAAATCGATATTTCGTAAAATTTATTTCACAAATAATTCAATTATTTATATTATTGTTTTGATTGTATTTCACTTTATTTTTAAATGGTTTGGTTTGGTTTGTCGCTCAACGGTCATTTTTTGTGCACGAGGGCTAATTATACTGGGACCTACGGTTTGAAGTGGATTCCGAACCAGTACATACACTCATGCCAAAGGTGGGATTCGAACCCACGAACTGTTGAACTAAAGGCAATAGTGCTAGCCATTCGGCTGCCAGCCCGGCTATATTTTTAAAGGAGAAACATTGCTTTTTTTTATTTATCATACAATTTTGCCTGATAGGATAGAGGTAATTATTTAATATTTTGTAAGTTAAATTTAAAGTGAAAACCTTAAACATTTCTTCATCAGTAGAATAACAGATTGGAAAGGATCGTAATGCCTATCTGAAAATAGTGATTTTTATCTAATTGTTAAAAACCTGATACATTTTATTTATAAATGTGAAAATTACAATCCGAGTTCTATGTACAGCAGTAAATTTTCAAGCAAAATTTGAGATAAAATTTAAGAGCTAATTGGATACTTACTACAAGATTCATTGATTTTGTTGTGTTTGGTTACATTACTGTAATAAATGCATTATAGCATGTATATTTATTTTGTTAGGAACTTTTAACTTTGCTAACATCGGATTTTTTCCATCATGATTTTATTAAGTAGCATTTGAAGTTTTCATACATATGCTTAAAATATATATTATACTTTCATTCTATAGTTTGCTTAAGATGAATAATATAGTTTTTGTGACGTTTGTTTAATATTCTAGAACTACTCTTGCACAGTTTAAATATTTTTTCTTCGCCAAATTTTTTCCTAAATTTCAGATTGATTTCTCGCTGATGTTTCTCAGTTGTGCAAGATTTAATTGCCAAAATAATTTCTTTTTAGATTGTAATAATTCTAAGAATGAAATTTCTCAAAGCTTGAAGCGACTTTCGTATATTTGCATTTTTGTGAACTTAATATGACAATTTATCAATTGAAACTTAACCTACTGCACCTTCATTTTGTGTGTGTGTGTGTGCAACTTTTTTTAAAAAGTAGTTAAGAAATCATGTAAGCCGTTGAAACAATATACAGGTGATTCATAAATAAAATATTTCTCAATAAATACAAACTTATTTATTCTCAAAATGTATTGAATTCTAATTACAAAATCAAGAAATTCTCTTTCAGACATCCTATTTAGTTCCCTGACTCTTATATTTTTTTCTTGTTTGTTTGTCGCTCAACGGTCATTTTTTGCACACGAGGGCTAATTAGACCGGGATCTACGGTTTAAAGTGGAATCCGAACCACTTCAAAAATCCATGCCAAAGATGGGATTCGAACTCACGAGCTGTTGAACCGAAGGCATTCGGCACCAAAACATTCGACTGCCAGCTCGGCATTTTTCCCACTTGATTTATTTCTTAAGCTCTTTAAATACTTTATTTGAAGAAAGCTAAATAACAATTAATATTTAAAACTTAATGAAACTGATAATTCCGTATTATAAAAACGAGAATACCAATGAAAAAAAATAATAACTTAAATTTTAATTTTAAAGCTAGTGAAAATAATTTTTTTGGTGTCCTGTGATTGGTTTCCAAAAGGACATTTTATAGATAATTGGATGAATTTACGTATCACAAGGGCGAAAACTCGGAAAACTGACAATTACCCACTCTGGTATCCAACTAGAAGACAACATCCTCTGCAATTGTTCAAAGTATGTAGTATCGATCTCTGGACCATCCATTCGGAATAAAGCAATCCTATTAGTAGTCCAAAAGTACACCCCTTGGCATAACCAAACAGCCTAAAGCTGTTGTCTGTCAGGTATTTTAATATTCATTCGTAAGTTACACTTAAGAAAGATTTTTTATAGATAGGGGGCTGTATTTGCATGCTGCAAGGAAGAAAACCGTTCAAGCTCCCTTCTGAAGGGCGTACACGCAGAAGGCAAAGGTGAAAAATATACTCTTATAGTTTTAAAATTTATATATATATTTTCAGATGTTGCAAGTCCAAAAATACTGTATGTAAAATAAAATGGATTTCATTAAATTCTTTGTTCAGTTAGTCGCCCTACTCATTTTATCATATAAAAATATGTAAAATCCCCTCCAAAATCTTCCTTTAACTGAGTCTTTATTTTGCCGCTCGACAATAAATTTTGGACATGTTTATAATCCACTAGTTAGAAGAAAATTATCAGAGATATTAATTTCTCAGAAAGTCCTTAATATTTGAAAGCATTCTCAAACTAATATTAAGCATACATAAGATTTTGAAAATTGCATGCTACTAATAGAATGTAGATAGCACATCTTAACAGTATATAATTTCTACACTCTCTACAGAAGCATTTAAACTTTTATTTAAAATGTGTATAACAAACAAGCAAATAAAGGGAAAGGATAAAATATTTTGAATTGAAATTTCAAAACTTCTGAATATTTGTATAAAATAGGCATTTATGCATTATTTACATTACTCCCTCCAATGTTTATTCAACTTCAGAAATTTCTCATATTCCTATTCCTAATAAACATAGTCATTTATAAAGTAATAATTAATAATTTATTCATCTTGTACACAATCTGTAACTCATTTACTGACTGTAATTATGTAAGTTCACTTTGGGTTCCAAACTATTTCAATGGGAAAAATAAATGCATAAAAACATAAATCATTAAATTCGAAAAAAAAAAAAAAAAAAAAAAAAAAAATTGAATTTGAATAGCTTAATAAGCATTCTATGTAAGCAATAAAAAAAAAATCTTAGTACTGCAGAATATATTTCACAATGAGTCAAACACAAAACTTAAAAAAGAAATTATTGGCGTTGACTGAATTTTAACTCACTTTAATTAGAATATCATTTTATCTGCAATAATAAAATTTTCTAATAATGTAAGAGAGAAAAAAACCATTCCATTGTAATTAAAGAAGATTTAAAATTAATTTTCATATACATTATACTAAATTGGTTAATCTATTTTTTTATTAATTAGTAGATTAAATGCTAGAGAAAAGAATAAATGCAGACAGTTGAATTAGTTTAAATTAAGGAATTAATTTCCATATAAGCAATTATCCTGAGCACATTTTTTTTTAAACATTAAGAATCTTTTTTTCTTTAATGACACTACAGGATTGGGTACAGGTTCAGGAATATATTCATTTGTTATACAGAAAAATAATTATGTTGTATAATTTTTACTCCCAATAGTAGTAGTCAATATTTTTAGAGAAAATTGTTCCTACACATAAGAATGTATTTAAAAATCGAAGAAATTTAACGAACTTCAAAATATGTTAATTGGAGCATTTCAAGGTGCTGCCATCTATATTCTAAGTAAGGAAATGATGAGTTTATGTACAACTCGATTGTATACTGAATATAATTTAAATTATTGTTCAATACATTTATAGTGTGCTGCCATCTATTTACCAACAACGACATAAGGAACTTTTCTTTCAATATGCAGTGAACAGAATATAATTTAAAATATTTTATTTGGACTATGATAAAAAAATTCATCAATATTTTAACACATCGAAAATTGAATTAAGAGGCATATAAGATATATTTTAGCCTTAAAAGAAAAGTATAATTTGAAGTAGAATGTCTAATAATTCTTATAAATGAAGAAAATTAAAAAAAGGTGTAGAATGCTGACTTTGAAATTGTATTTATATATCATAAAAAATAAGTGGTTTGGCATCACGAAAAACATGATAATTTATAAAAAAATTTAATGTTAATCATTTCAAAAAAATAATAACTAATAATTTTAAAATTTGTTATTATGATTGGATTTTAGTAAAGTTCATTTTTGGACTACTTTATCTTAATAATAAAAATTGGGACAAAAATATTAATATCATGTCGATAACTTTTGCTGATACTCTTGCTGAAATATAAATGAAACTCGTAATACTTATAAAAATCTGTTATTATAACAATAAAACATTTTAAAACCAGTGCCATGCATAATCCCATTATAAAAGGAAATTCATAAAAAATACTTAGTTTTCGTATAAAAAACCTTTCATTTAGGTTGAAATATTTCAAGTTAACTAGATTTCTATAAATGAACAAAAAAATTTATTTTCTGATTTGAGAAGATAAAGTTATAAAAAATCGCTTCATTTTATATCCTTGAAAAAATTATTCATTCTTTTGCATGAAAATACGTCCCAGTCATTCAGTATGCAGGAAGATCATATTCCAATTAAAATACAAAGCTAATAAAAGCAATTAAAATTATTTTAAGATAAAAAATAGTGATAAATATCAATAGAAAGTAATGATGTATATATATCATCATTTCCCTTTGAATACTTTACTTTAGAATGACATTTTTCAATGGTATTAACATATGAGAATATCGATAATTAAAGTACTACATACGGTTATCCTCAGCAAATTCAAACCAAGCATTGAAACTTCTAAATTAATGTACTCTTACTAGTTAAATGAATTTTAATGTCTTTTCTGAGTGGAACATTTTTTTATTAAATTTAATTATGAATATTCAACAAATATGTTTAAATATTTTTGCAGTCTAAGCTCTCGGCTATGAGAGCTTCATTCACGTAATCACTTGTAGGAATAGGTTATCTAGATCTTTAGAAACAAAAGGTATTCTCGTTCGAGATCTGTTTTAATATTTTGGAATAAGAAAACTGGCACATGTTATCTTGTACTTTAAAAGAAAATTGCATCAAATCTTGACGACCATATTTCCAATTGATAGGCTGCATTCAGCTAGATTTCGACGACGTAGTGTTATAAGCAATGAAAATATTGAGGGCCGTTGAAATATTAAGCTTGAATCAAATGTATGATCTTATACTAATGAAAACTTTTTTTGTTAATTAATTTGTCATTGGATTTTTTTGGCGTTTACTGATTATCAGTGACATAGCTGGAATAAATGATGCAATAACAGAAATGGTTATTTGCTAATTTTTGGTCATTTTTGTCCAGGCACTAAATAACAAGATATTATAGGAGCATATTACGCAACAGATGATTAATATATATATATATATATATTTGGAAGAATGTGGATTGACAATTATTAACTATAAGTTTTACTGAAAGGGATAGAACAAATTTAAGATGGAGTGTCAAGCAAGAACGTCAGACATTTAGATATATTAAAAATACATACTGTTTAAGTCTCGGATCTTAAGACAAAAACTAGCTATAAAAATTTTAATCAAAATAAATAAAAAATCTAAATACCCAAGTATGATTAAATTAAAGACCTGGTATGGGAAAACAGAGTATAACAAGGTAACAAAATAGATAAACATTTAATTTTTAAATTATTTTAATGCGCATGAACGGCAACGATGAATCATAGGCGTACATGCGCCATCACACTCTTTTTTTTGGAGTTTAGGAGAACATAAAGTTCACTAATATTGAACACTTAGTACTTCCTTGAAAATTATGGTACAGAGTATAGGTCTGAATAATGTATATTTGTTTTTTCAGCATATCATCCGTAAAGGACTTTGATGTGATGTTGGAGAGGGCAAACTGAGGTCTAAGCAGCAGGTAGGTAGAAAGGAAAAATGTGTAATATGTATGATTGAAAAGTTCAGAATCGTTTAAAGCACTGCATGTGCCTAGAAAGTATTGCAATCGATAGAAACAATCACGAGGTCTTTCTGCAGATAGAAAGTTGATAGAGATAATTCCTACCAGTAATATATATAAACATAAATATACACATTTATTTCTAACTTGTACAAAATTTTAAATTATTAAATATTTCTTTAAGTTTTTCATTTTGATGTATTAAGAACTTTATAAATTCCAATGAGATAAGTAACATTCTGTTTGAACACAAATTCAAAACAGCAATGCTGAAAAACTTTGTTACGTATCGTTTTGAAAAATTTTTCCAAAGGGAAAAAAATGTCTCAGTAATTGTATGCAGAGATAGGACTGAATATCGAGAGTATGTAGAAACGCATTACAATAATTTTTTTAAGAACTTTATTTTACAGATTCAATTAAGTAAAAATAGCTTGGCATTGGAGATAGGGATTTCAAAAAAAAGCTTCACTAGGAAGAACCAATTGGATGCCATCCTATAAGGGGAAGGGCTATGTGCAGATATATTGTATTGTCCAGTTAAATGAAAATTTATTTTAGCTGCATTAGAGTTTGAGGAGGGACTTATTTTTCCAATTTTTTGCAATAGTGAGAAAGCAGAGATAAATTACTTTCTTTATTTAACTTGATATATCCCCATTTCCTTACTAGGTTTTCCTAAGGTGATGTCATTTTATGATTAACCACAGTTAAAAATTATCTTTAAAAAAATAGTTGATTCGCGCGAATTACAAAAAACATATTGTTTAAAGTACTTATTACAGTGTTGTAATAATTTAGATCTGTCATAAGCCATAATTAAAGCAAATTCATATAGTGTAGTATTATCTCGTGGAAAAACACAGACATAGTCCAGCAGCTCAAATGTAAATAAATGCCTCATGTGTATGTGTGAGCTTACTTAGATTAATGTTTATAGATTCGTCAGTTATGACAAAGTCAGCCTAGTTTAAAATTATATGTATGTATATGCAACTTGTGCTTTACAAAATTTTTTAAATTTCCTTTCTTAACTCTGTTAATAGCATTACTACCACAGTAATATAAGTTAAGTTATTCTCATTCGAGACAAATATTTTATTTTAGTGAGCGTGATACTGAAATTTGTGTCCACATTGTAATGTTATATTAGTATACTCTTCAGTTAAGAAAAATTTTCATCTTAATATACATAATATTTTCATTTGGTCTTAGAATATTGGCAGCAACGGTATGAGATTTGTTTAATGGACGATTAATATTTTCACTGCTCTGGTCACCCAAAATGCAACACCAAGAAAGATCAAAGATATCATAGCAATAGATAACATTTTACACATAAATGAAATGATTGAAATTACAGCCTTTTGTGAAACGTGGATGATTGGATGATGACAAAATCAAAAATTAGGGTAGTCGCTGTTACCCACTTCGGCATAGAATGACATGTTTTAGATGTGAGGTATAGAAGTTCATGGAGCTTTTACATATTGCCAAAGTTAATCTAGTGTAGAAGCAGATGGTGTAACCCAGGCCAGTTTTGCAAACATCAATCACACGCTCTCGATTTATGGTAGTAAGAAGCAGTTTAAACAGATGAGTAAAGCTGACAACTCTTGAATATGGCATGCCACGTGTGGTCACGTATTATCCTGTTCGTATATGGTAATTGGCAAGTGTTGAAGGTTGGGTGGAATACGGGCTCCAACACTTCAGAGAAGTAGAGCTGTATGTTTAGTGTACCGGCAATACATACTAAAAGGGTGACGCAATGAAATTAAATGCTACCCATGATGTCGGATATAAGATCAATGTGAGGCGATACATAACACAACAGTTCAGCAGTCTTTTAACACATTGCCTTCAGCCACAAATAGGACAATGGCAGTGTTATAGGCAGAAATAGCATTTATCACTACAGACAATGTCGTTCCATTCCGTTGTTCATATCCACCATTGATCGCAATATTAGCTGCGCGAACTTCAGTGGTTTTGAATTAAGGATAGACGAAGCAATAGAGGTTTGCGGACTTTTCACTCAACTAAAAATGGCGTCGAAACGATGCGCAACAGAAAATTTATCTGCTATGTTATGCTTCGTGATGTGGCTGAGTGATCACGAATCACTGTCATGATCATAATATACCTGACAACATGTGCAGGTGAGTGTGATTGGTCCCCTTGATCCGCCGTTTCTTCCTGCATCCAGTGATTACAGATCGGTATCAGTTGTTTAGGTTTGTCCAACATGATCACCAATTTTTCTGAATGATAATCGCAATCTCTGTGTAGACTATTATTCTTTCTTGATCAAATTTAGAAACTTGCTCAAAAGACATTCTATATCTTTTATGAAGCATAGTTAAATAGCTTATGCTAAAAGAAATGTCTTTCTTTAAATCGGTAATCTTTTTCCCTCCATATAGCGCTACAGTCGGTCGTGGTATGCGATGCACTGCAATGCTAATGATTTACGTATCTTATGATGTAAATTTTCTCAAATACATGATGTAAATTTCCACGATTTGCATGCTCTCTTCAGATTGTCGCATTTTGAATGATAGTGTAGTAGGTCTAGTCAACAAAAAATTCTTGCCAATTAAAACATTAATACTACTCTTTTCTACTTTTCTTTATTTAGATAATTATATATTTTTATCCATACAGCGCATAGAATTCTTTATTAATCCAGAAATTTCCCGTTAACATTTGCTTTTATTAGGAAATAATAATTTTGACCTCCACTTGTCTATAAATTAAAGTATTGAAAGTCCTCAAACTTAAATATGTAAACGAAGAAAATTACTGTTTTCTATAAGTGTATGAGGTTATTTTCTAACTAGAAAAATGTTTTTATAGGTAAAATGTCATTTTTGTACTTAGGGAAGAATATTCGTACTTTAATAATAATTAAGAAAAGTTGAATATGTTCTTATTTTTTAAAACAAATTTACACGCAATTTGAACTTTATAAATATACAAATGAAGAATTTTTTTTTATAATAATCATTTCCGGATAAAATTAAGTTTCAAGAAATTGAAGTATTTCCAATGACTGATTAAAACATTCAAAAGACATTACATTAATTACAACCAATAAAATTGACAAATATTCATGGAGTATTTATAATTTCTTTACACTCACACATATTGCAGAATGTAAGTTAAACTTTATAAAATTTCCTTGAATTCAGAAGATTATTAAAATATAATCAAAATATATAAATAAACTAACACAAATATAATTTAACCTTTAACGCAAAAGAGGAAGCATATGCTCTATTATTAACTCTCATAAGAGATGAGCCATAACTTTCGTGATTCGTCCAAAATTATAGGTATAGCTCGTTTTGAAGGTCATGGACATTCTATAAAAATGCTTTGAAATAAAAGTAACTTTTTCAAACTAATGAATATATCGAGCAAAAACTTCTTGCCTCGAAAACATTCTAGATTTGCTCCATTAAAATAGTTCCCAGAAAAACGCTGAAAAATAAAAATTTATCTAAAAATAAATACACAAAAAAGAATATAACGCAAATTTGATTAAACCTTTTTTTAAGGTCTTACCATTCATCAAAATATTCTTTCTTGAATTGGTAAAGGAAAATAAAAAGCCCGCCAAGCGAAATGAATTAGTTTTAGATCTTCCACAAGGGAGCCGATATGCTTGAGTAATTCCGCGGAACTCCTGTCGAAGTGCCGTTGCGGAATAAATTCTTAATATTTTATTACAACATCGAGTTTTATTTTTATACCTAGCAAATTAGACCTACTTTTATTTTATGTAAGAAGAATTTTATTTAGAAAAGCAATATATTCAGTCAGGCTTCGATTTATTTTTTCAATAGGCGTACAGCAATTTGATAACCTGAAAATCACAACTAGTTATTGAGGATTTCTTTATCTACTATTTACTATACACGCACTAATTTTATCAGGGAAAACACATTACTTAAAAATACTTTATTGAACATTTCTAACGTATATAAGAAATTAAAAAAAAAAAAAAAACACGTGTGTGTGTGTTTAAAATTTCTTATATATATATATATACATATACACATAGATACATACATACATATATACACACACATTATATATATACATATATATATATATATATATATATATATTAGCTCTGAATGAGCTATCGAACTTGAACTGTAATATTATTAGTTTCAACTCAGAATCTGTTACAGATACAGTTTAGAAATAAAGAAGCAGTTCGTTTATTAAATAATTTTTTTAGATTTACAATTTTAAAGTGTATAATAAAAGGATCTCACTATGCACGTTATGTAAAAATGACAACTCGGGAATTATGTGCCTTTGTACGTAATTTTCCGAGTTGTAATTTTTTTTTTTACAAATTTCAAATTAAAAAGACTGATCCGAAAAAAAAAAATGAAATATTGTTTACTTTATATATAAATTAAAAAAAAAAAAAAACTAATTACTATACATTTTTTTGCTTCCATTTCAAATTAGATTTAAATATAAAATATTACTAATTCAAATATAATTTGGAATAATATTCTAATGATGAGAGAGATATCAAAAAGTAACGTGATTTTTTATTTATTTTAAACGTTTACAAGTTAAAGCTTGATAAATCTAGAATTTAAGAAAATTAAAGCTATTTCAAAAAAATAAAAAAAGAACTTACCAAATTTTTTAAAACTACATTAAAAATACAATTTAAAATGTGAATTTACAGATTAAAATAGCAAATAATTTAGCTTCCTTTGTAATGGATGTTAGCCAAAATTTCCTGAATTCAGTTTGTAGTCTTTCACGATTGTTTTATGTTTATGCGAAACGCGTACTTTATTTTACACTATAAAGTTCTGAAATTTTTTTTGTGAAATTAAAAATATTAAGATACAATTCCGTTGAAAATTTTATTTATTTGCTCTATTTACCGTTCTGTTGTTCTTTCTTAGTAATTGCTGTTGCACTAGTAAGCTTCTTTGTACCTAACTTTGAGTTTTACTAGTAGTACATCGTTTTATCTAATATTTAATGGTCATTTTTTTACCACGAGAGCTAATTATATCTGTACCTATAATTTTAATTGGACTCTAAGCCTTTGCAAAATCTATGCCCAAGAAAGGAATCAAAGCCACGAACTGTTGAATTAAAGGAATTCAGCTATCTTTCTTCAACATATAGACTAATTCATCTGAGCTCTATAATACATATATTCTCTCTCTCTCTTAACCATAAGTATTTCTCCAGAAGTTGATATCGAATCCAAGAATTGTTCAACTAAAAGTCAAAGAGCAAACAATTTAACTATCTCTATTCGGCGATCGCTTAAAATTTGTATCACATCCCTTAATAGGGATATATCAAACGGTACTAGTGGTCATTGTATGGATATTTTTTACTAACACATCTCAATGAAAACATTTTTCAAGGTTTACATTATGTATCTGTAGTGATTAATTAAATTTACAAGAGTCCAATAATAAATTCATACCCAAGATTAATCGGAACTATATACAATATTAATAATTTGTTAAGCAAAGAACTCGCATTGCTACCTAGACGTGTGTGCGTAAAACAATCAAATTCTTTACCAATATTGTAGTTTTTTTCAGCAATAAACCTAGCATCAGAAACAATTTAGATAAACGGCGAAGAAATTAGGGTTTGCATGACTAACCACCCAATTTCAACAAATTATGATTAAAAAAGATTTATTTTGTATTTTTCGGCAACGCTCGGCACATATAGACAAAATAGGAGTAAGTCAGTGTTTCTGCAATCTCTTGCAGAAACATTGAAGATAAACATAAGATAAATGATAGCAGCAATAACGACCTCATTTTATACAACAAATAAGTTAGAGTCTTGTAACAAAAATTTTTAAGTCTTCTTTTCATAGAAAAGGGTTATATTTTCTACAAAGATTATATGTAATATTGATATTCTATCCAATAAGAAGCTGAAGGATAATGAATATTACATAAAACGCTAAAAGAGAGATTAACGCGTATCTATAAATATTTGTATCCTGACACATAAGAAGATAAACGTAGGAATAAATACTGTATTTATATTATGTAAAAATAATTATCTTAAATCATTTAACAGAAAATGCAGTAGTTAAAATTTTTAAATCAAAGCGTTACTTTGTTGTTTCCAATAATGCAATCCTACAAGAATGTTTCATAACGAATAAGTTTTTTTTTTCTGCTTTTGAATCAAAGTGTGCTTTTAAGAATACTACTATATTTTGGTATTGCACTGAAAATGCTTTCCATTATTGTGAAAAATCAGACGTATAAGCAGCTGTAATTATATATATATATGGGCATTTGGAAAAGAATTATAATGTGTCAGGAAATTATGGGTATATAAAAATTGGGAATCTTTTTTTTTATATAAGGCGAAAATCAATTTTTTTATTCATAACTTCACTTTTGAAATTTCGTAAGTAATATTATTTATAATATAAAACATTTTCTAACTTAAACTTGTAAAACTGTAAAGAGTGTATAAGAAATTGTCTTACTGATATAGATAATTCAGCAAATTTTATTGAGAAAAGATAGGACTTCTGGTTACGCAACTTTTAAGATGTAGTAAATTTTGGGGTTTCCACTATTAGCGGTAGATATTCAAGATTACACATGATTTTCAGTATCGCATAATGTGTACTTCTAAATATATTTATTTAACAAGAAACTTATGTTTTGGAAGACTTTCAGTAGTATTTGAAGAGAAAGCAATCACATAAAACAGGATTCAGAAGACTGTTGGTTGTCAATCGACACACCATTAGACTATGTTGGTAAGTGGATAGTTCATCTTACTAGAGTCACGTTTTAAATATGATGGCTAATTCAACAGAAGGCATAATGTGTGTGTTGAATAATGGGAACAGAAGGCATAATGAGCTATGTTGATGAAACCACAGTAGCCAGAATCATTTGTGATTCACTCAAAGGAATTAAGTGTTCCGTGAATCTTTACAAGTGACATAAATTCTACAACTAATATCAACAACCTACAATATGACTCACAAGAGAGATTATATACATACATATATATATATATATATATATATATATATATGTATATATATATATATATATATATATATATATATATTCCCGTCATAAGTCCAAACATTTACATACCACTTAAAATACCATCTTTTATCATGAAAAAATGCCCAACTTTATAGATGAAGTATTCAGTATTCTGCCGATTATAGAAGTTTCAACCAGTCTGTTTCTTCATATTTGTTTTATTACACATGCGCACTGCTATTGGTATCCTACGCTCAGCCTAATGGTAATCATGACTCGATTCGAATTACTTCAGTAACTAGTAAGGAATTTAATAATTTTAACGAAGTATATCATTTTCTTAACCATATAATAGAATCTAATAACATAAATTAAACATTTTAAAAATACTACACATTTCCAAAATAATTTAGTCATTAGTGACATTTACGATACAGGAATTTTTATTTCCTTTTTGGAGCTGTAGATATTTAACTTTTAGAAGGATAATTTCTCACGTCGTAAAATAAGAATTATCACTGAATTCATTAGATTCATAAAACTAGAATTAAAACTAATCCCTCACAAAAATAATCACACTAATATAATACTTAAAACTAATCAAACACAAAAAAGTACTATGAAAAAAATCTTTCCCGGATTTCATCAGCAAAAATTTATCAGGGCTTATTAATAGCCCACGACGATTCATATGCACTGTTATATAATTAGTGAAAAAAGTCAGATTTCTCTAATAAGCATAAAAGAATTGATATAGTAGGCGGCTGTAAGAGAATACTTATAAAATTTTAAACCTGGTTTTATCTTTTTATGAAGATTTCCATTAGCTTCTAATTAGAGATATTTTAGAAAATTTCATTAAAAATGTTTCATATGACATTTATATTAACTCAGTAACACAAGATTATATTCATTAGTATCAAATCAAAATGTCGAAATTTAAATATTTATATAAAGATAGTATTAAAATATCTTGAGAAGATACTCATTATATTATGATTTGCTTAATGGTCAATTTTGCTAATTAGTCGGTTGGCAGGTCAGCAAATTTTGCAAGACTGATACATTCCATATAAGTTGAGGAAAACAATTTTATATCTACTCTTATAAAAATATTCATTTATGACTGAATTCATTAGAAATAACTGAAAACTATGGAGTTTAATGAAAAAATGATGAAATAAATACATTGTTTTAATAAAAACCCACAATCAAAACATTTAAATTTAATGATTTATAACTAATATATGAAAAATAAACCTACTTTTTCCATTAGTGTTACGTACTCGGTAAAATAATAAGGGATTTGCAGTTTTCAAAACTTATCTAGGAAATGAAGAAAGTCGACAATTCAATTGATATCATTATTTCTTAAGGTTATCCTTTTTTTTTTAGGTGGACAGACGGCGATTTACTTGGTAATAACTAGTTAACTAAGGGCGATGGAAAACTTCCGGATTACTCTCCAAGTTGGAAATAAATACGACCTGCTTTCCCCATAAAATCCTGGGGAAAGACAATAACCCCAGTTAATTATATACCAGTGACGTTCTTTGCTTAGAGTCTTTTACTATTTCTTTGCACGATGAAATCGCTGTTTCTTTTCTTTGCGAATAACAAGAAGAAAAGTATCATTAAAGTATTAACTAATTATTTAAAAATAAAAAAAAACGAAAATAAAATTTATTAAAATATTAAGTAAAAAATATAATCGCAAAAAGAAAAATAACTCTAAATTTAATCTAATATGCCGATTATTCAGATCCCTTTGTCTCAGTTAAATATGGAGGGAGGAATTACACAACAGAATCTTTTCTTCTTGAAATTCATAAATTAGTTTCGTACCATTTAATTAAACTTTATTGACATATGTACAAATAAAAATACTTCCAAAAGACACAAAAATTAAATGTAACTCGAGTACAGTGTTATACAGCAAATATACATATTTAATAAGGGAATATTTACTCTTGCATATGTAACTGTAAATACTATTAGACTCATCACGGCTTCGTGGAAAAGCAACCTTCTTCAGAGGGAAAAAATTCCAGTGTTCCCTCCCACCCACATCAACAGAGGGATAATCCGCTTCTACTCACAACATGCACAATTGCTGGGTTTTGTGCTTGGTAGTATTCCGGGTTTCCTCCCTTGCGACACGGCCCACTATTATGAGACCCCCAGAAGGCAATATAAGCCATGGATATTAAAATGATTTTTGTCGTTAGGGTGTCAAAATACCACTGGCTCAGGCTGACACTGTATCTAGTGGTTAGATCGCGCTTTTCGGAATAAAATGCCCTGGTAGAATCGCATCTCTTATCTGTCAGATTACGAGTTCCCCAAACCTATTCTCAACACTTGAATAGGCATCGCTGTCTAATGAAAGCCTTCTCGAAAATGCTGGATATGAAAAGCCTTATGACGGCTAACGGTCGTTAGGCTGTCCGCTACACGGTATTAAATACCACTGGTCAGAAATGCAGTAAAATTCAAATAGTTTGTCGTATTAACAATATATTGAAGGCTTATATTATATGCAATTGTTTACACATATTAGTAAATATGAGTAAATTGTTTCCTGCAACCATTGCCGTAACAACATTTTGGATTAAATGTTAACAATAATTTTATCTCTTTTGAGCTCTGTTCGTATAGATGACATTATATATATATATATATATATATATATATATATATATATATATATATATATATATATATATATATAACTAAAAAATAATAAAACAGTTATTACAAGTTATAATTGTTAATACATAATCATTAATACAATTGTTAATACATAATCTCCTTAGCGTGAATAGAATCATTGTTTCAGAAAACAATATACAATAAGCATGAAGAAAAATGACAAGGAAGAAACTTGCAATTTTCACTTCATTAAATCCGTCAGATAAATCTGGTAATCGATATACAGTACAGAAACACGTTATTTCAGATCCTATATATTTCCTATTTAGGGACATTTTAATCTTATTTATTATTTTTTACTTTCCAATAAAATGAAATAAGGTAGTTAAATACAAGTAAATTTTTAGGTGTAGGAAAAACTTTCAATTCTACAAATGTTGTCTTGCGTTATATCTTCTAAATTAAAGATGTTATAAAATTTTACATCTTGAAGTTTATTTCTATGAGAATGAAAAAAAATTGAGCTTTTCTGCAAAATATTTAGCTGTTCTCTCTCAGTTTGGAGTCTTATTCATTCATTTTTAATAAATAATAAAATGCGATAAAACCAAGAACAATCTGTAAAAATACAGGTTTTACTGAATTTTCAGTCACCTTAGAGTATTTGTATTTTACGCTTTCATTTGAAAATTAAAAGCAAGTGTGATTTATAATATTTTGTGATATAAGATGTTTTCCTTTGTTTATGAGAAAGAAAAATTCTTGCTTTAAAGAAAATGCACTGTCCCCAGATCAAGAATAAAATTTCATAGATAAAAACCACCACAATTTGACAAGAAACAAAAGAAAATAATTGAATACACTAATAAGCAAAAACACTATTCAACATCGCTTGTACTGTAACTATTTGGGCAGTAATTTCTATTTCATGGAAGAACATGCACTTTGCTGTCACTTAAGTTTCGAAAGAGGATAAACTTGAAGAAACTGGGAAAACAAGTAAAATATTTTTACTTGAATTATACAGAGCTTCGAAACTGCATAATAAAAGTGATATTTCACCCAAAAATGATCTATATTCGAGAATTATAGGGATGGAATTAGCATTAAAAATAATATGTTTGGATATTATCCTCTAAAAACACACCATTTCACACTAAATGCATATCTTTTATTAAATTACATCAGAATAAGTATTAATTTTATATATGCACATTATAAATAAATTATATTTAATTTAGAAAAGCTACTTTAAATTAGGGAAAGTTTTAGAGCTAAGCAAATGTTGTTCCATACCTTCGTTACACCGGCGTAAGTATCATCCAACAAGCTAAGGTCTATTACTTTTGTGATGACGGGCTGACGGGATCTGGACCCAACTGCTCGAACTTCCTGTTCAGTGCAAGACACAGAAAGGCGATCTTCGTGCTTCACTTCTAAGGAGAATAAATTATCCTTTAGATAACAATCGCAGGAATTGTAGAAGAGGGCTAATAAATTTGATATAACAAATAAAATTTCTGAACAAATATTAATTATAGTAAGATTGTCTGCAAAGTGAATAAAGTTATTGAAAAAAGATCTAAATTTTATATGTTTGTTTTCCATTCTCTCTTTTCATGAAACAGTTAATTTAAATTATTTTTTACAAAGAAGGGGTATTGCTTATCCTCCTCCAAATTATCTTACCAATGTTAAACGCATTTGAATTTCATTGATTGCTCGAAATAACTAATTATTAAATAAATCATTTTGCTTACCACTCTGTGGTCACATTTTCAGTCAAGAGTAATTCACCAGGGAACGATAGTTTAAAATTGAACTCCAAACCATAAAAAACATACGTTTGATGAGGGAATGAAATCCATAAACAATAACGAGTACTGCATAACCATCCAGGTGCTAGTTCAGATGTATAAGCAAGAGACATGGTAACTTCAGGTAGCACAAATGTGATATATTTAGTTATTAAAAGGTAAGTAGAATCTGTTGTTGCGAAATCCTTTTCCAGTAAGGGTACGAAAAATGGGAGGAATTTGGCTCGTTTAATTTGGTTTGTTTATCCCTTAACTGTCACTTTTCACATACAAGAATCTGTAGTTTAAAGTGGATTCCAAACCATGGCAAGCATTAGTGCTGAGAAGCTTGTTAAACAGAGAAAATTTGTTTTTTTTTTTGTGAGTGTTTTTTGCTTAAGTTGTTTAAGTACCCTCTAAAAGACATCAAGCGTCTTTCAAAGCAAGCTTCTGAGTTCGACTGACAAAGAATAGTATTCCATAGTGAATGCGGATAGAGAAATTAGAGTTGTTTTACGAAACCAAGTCTCTGTGATGCTGATCTGTAATCACGGGATGCAGGTGGGAATAGTGCACCGACGGGGTCCGATTTTCTTTACCTGATTACTTAATGCATGAGATGACAGGAATATTTCGCAAATGTATTTCTCAACCACATCTTGATCCACAGCACAATAGATTCAGTGTTATGCATTAATCGGTGTCCGTTCGTACTATTCGATGTCGTTTGCAGATGAGAAGTGTTTGAAAACATCTCCCCATTGCTTCCTTTACCTTAAACTCAAAACCACAAGCATTTGCGCCGCCAATTGTGTGATGATTAAAAGACATGGTTGGTATATATCTCAACAGTCCTTTTTTGCACAAGAGGGAAAATTACACTAGGACCTACGGCTTTGGTTTAATGTATATTCCGAACAACAACAACATACATCCATGCCCAAGGTGGGATTCGAACCCACGAGCTGTTGAACCGAAGGAAAGAGCGCTAACCTTTCGACAACTAACGCGGCTGATTGATGGGCAAGGACAAAAGCGACATTGTTTTTACTGATGATTACCGCTTCTGTTTGGAATACGACGATGGTCAGTTACGAGTCTGCATATATCGTGGCGTGAAAGTGCTTAACTTTTGTGTTCTGTACCACCATTGGTGATGCATCCGGTACCATAATTTGGATCGGTATTATATTTCACTCCCACATCCTACTAACACGCATTGCCCGTACAGGTACAAAAGTATGCTGGTACAACAAAATTTAACTGTTTAAACTATATCTCTGAAGTGTTGTAGCCCGTGACCCCCCCCATACATTCACGCTTACTATAAGCCATATTCCAACAGGATAATGCGCAAACACAAGTGGCACCCAATGTTTTAAGAGTTCTTTATCCATCAGATTGAATTGCTTTGTTTGGCCGCCCAATCTATCGCCAATCGGAAACATGTGGTCCATGCTAGGCTCGGAAACACCCCCGCTTCCACATACCAGATCATCTTTACCAATATGTGTAAGCAGCATGAACTGCTTCACTCCAAAGATACATCCAAATGTACATTGTATCAAAGAGTATTCTTTGATACAATGCGGAGACGTGTGGCAGTGGTTTTAGAAAGCAATGGTGGCTTCAGTAAGTTTTGCTTTTGTCATGATACATACTTTCAAAATACTGTAATTTCAATCATTTTACCTTTGAATATCGTGCTATCTGCCAAATTAATTTTCTTGTGATATCTCTGTTCCTTCTTAGTGTTGCCTTTTAAATAGCTAACATTTCAATTTCGAATTCCTGTGAGCTCTCGAACTACTTGCAAATTTAATATTTTTGTCTGTATTAGAAACGTAACCGTACGGATTATATTCCAACGTCCTGAAGGTGCTCCATTTAATCGTTTTAAAAAGCGTTACTCTTGATCTGATCAAAATCTGCATTACTCAAAAGTTTACTTTCATAAAATCTTTAAGACAGTGTTAAATTTTCAGCGAGTTGCATGTTTATGAAGCAATATTTTTATAATAATTTTATTAAAGTTTATTGATGAAGTCAAACAAGGACTATCATCTAAGTTACTAATTTTTAAACTAAAAAATGCAATAGTATATAATAAGTATAATGCTAAATTAAATATGCAAATTAATAATATTTTTATAAGTATAGCATTGTATAAAATGAATTAACATGAAAACTGCACCCCATATGTTTTAAGTACATAAACATTCGATTTAGGGGGAGGGTGTTCTTAAAACCAATATATGTGGTTTTTATATTTTACGTAAATGAGAATTCTGTTCTTACTTTTGTGATACTTGTTAAGCTAGAAAAACATTTACGATGTTAAAAACTACAGCACTATTTTCATTCCTTACCTTTGGACCGTTAAACACTTACTATCAACGAAAATCCAGTTTATTTAAAAACATGATATTAAATCTTGTTTTCCGTGAACAGTCTAATTTAAATTACGAAGTAAAGGTTGGTCGAAAGTCTGAGTGATTAGTTGTTTTATACAAATCATAACTAATAAATAATTGCACAACTCTAACAAATAATAAATAATTGCTGATTATATTTAATTCCTAACAACACGGAAAAAAATAATCTATGACAATATAATTCTTTAGACTTCTATAGATATTTGGATACAACATAAATACATCAATTCTGCTATTTGTCTCTAATCATTTTTAAGCAACATAGGTGATCTTGAATTCCTCCATCAATAGTAAATTTTAAAATTTCGAGAATATTAAATTTGTAGGTTAAGTCTGCCGACTCATTTTTTGCTTATCACAAAAAACTACTACATCATTGATTCATGGACTTATGACAGTTCAAAAGTAAAGTAGTTTTACTTTTCCTTACTTGATTTGAACCCAAATTTTTCCCATTGTAAATTGACATGCGGGCATAATCAAATTAACCCTGACTGAATGACTTACTTTTCTGTATCGTAAACCTTACTAAAAGTCTTTCCATTTCTTGAATTTCTTCTAACTCTTAGTGTACTTCAAAAACTCAAGTGTATTTCAACGTACTATTTACTTTGAGAACTTAAAAGATTTTTAAAGCAACACCAACAGTTTCATTTTTCATATTAAAATTATTTGTTATAAAATATCTCTATAAATTTAAATTATGAGTGTATTCAAAATATATTTTTCCATAAATGAGACACAGTTGAAGACATTTTGGATCACCAATTTATGTGAAGTCTACAAATACATAACAAAACACTTGCATGACAACTTTCATAATCAAAAAAGACTGATTTCTAGCAAAATATTTTAAATCGTCATTGATTTCTGTAGACATATCTAGAATAAGTATACCATTTTAACTATTGAAACTTTTCGCAGAATTTTGAAAAATTATATAGAAATCCAAATAAAAAATAGAAATAAAGTAATAAAATAAAAATACGCACAAACACTATTTAACCAACCACATAATCTTACTACTTGCATTACTAATGTAGGTACAAGTACACTATATTCTGCTAAACAACAATTGAAAAGATGTCTTTAACTAATTGGCATTCTTGATAAGGTATATGTCGCATGCATATAATTTTACAATACAAAAGACTGTTTATTGAAAACGGCTACAGAATTGTGTGGTTTATATCCTTCTAATTTTTTTAGAATAGAATTTGTAATATATGTAGCAAAGAAATTCCTGTTGTTTCATGTCATGTTTCAAAAACTGTTAATGTCTGATGAGTTGACCGGGAAGAGCTGAATAAAGGCTTCCCTTTAATTATCACCAGCAAGACTTGAGTCGTGGTCCCATCCGTTTCCCTTTAAACTCGATTTAATTAGCTTTCGTGTGAAAAAATAGCTCCCTTGAATGGCAAACAAATTAAACCACATGCATCTACTACAGAAGCTCTGAACACAATACCAGTCCAGAAAAAAAATTGTTTTATCCTTTATTACACGTACGTGTGAATTCCATATTTTTTGTGGAACCTTAAACAATGTTTGGGAATACTGATGTTCCGGAGAAGCCTGGTTGGGAAATGGTGCTAAGATAATTTCTTGGATTTCTCATCATATTAATTAATATGTGCTAGAATATCCAACATTTTTTTAAGGAGAACTTTGCGAAATTTTAATCCTATAGCATCATAAATTTGTTAATTTAATCAATGGTGCCTTCTTGAATTTTTTATTATCAACAACCAGAGAATTTTCATTTCTATATTCTTTGTTTATTTCATTTTTATTACGAAATAAACAATGAATACATTTATTATCAGAAACATAGGCATCAATCTAGAAGTAATAGAAGTTGTTCTCACTCACTCACTCACTCACTCACTCACTCACTCACTCACTCACTCACTCACTCACTCACTCACTCACTCACTCACTCACTCACTCACTCACTCACTCACTCACTCACTCACCTCACCCACTCACTCACCACCACTCACTCACTCACCTCACCACCCACTCACTCACCACCTCACCTCACCACCACCACTCACCTCACTCACCTCACCACCACCTCACCACTCACCACTCACTCACCACCTCACTCACCACCACCACTCACCACCACCTCACCTCACCACCACCACCTCACCACCACCTCACCTCACCACTCACCCACCACCACCACCACCACCTCACTCACCACTCACCACTCACTCACCACCACCACTCACCACCACCACCTCACCACCACCACCACCACTCACCTCACCACCTCACCACCACCACTCACTCACCCACCACCACCACCACCACCACCACCACTCACCCACCACCACCCACTCACTCACCACCACCACTCACCACCACCACCACCACTCACCACCTCACCACCACTCACCACCTCTCACCACTCACTCACCACTCACCCACCACCCACTCACCACTCACTCACTCACCACTCACCACCACCACCACTCACCTCACCACTCACCTCACCACCACTCACTCACCACCACTCACCTCACTCACCACCACTCACCACCACCCACCACCACCACCACTCACTCACTCACCACTCACCTCACCACTCACCACCCACCACCACCTCACCACCTCACCTCACCACCTCACTCCACCACCACTCCACCACCACCTCACCACCACCACCACCCACTCACTCCACTCACCACCACCACTCACCACCTCACCCACCCACCACCACCACTCACCCACCACCACCACCACCACCCACTCACCACTCACCACCACCACTCACCCACCACCACCTCACCACTCACCACCCACCTCACCACCCACCACCACCACCACTCACTCACCACCTCCACTCACTCACCACCACCCACCACCTCACCACCACCTCACCACCTCACCACCACCACTCACTCACCACCCACCACTCACCACCACTCACCACCCACCACCACCACTCACCACCACCTCACCACCACTCACCACTCACTCACTCACCACTCACCACTCACCACCTCACTCACCACCTCACTCACTCACCACTCACTCACCACCACTCACCACCACCTCACCACCACCCACCACCACCACCTCACCTCACCACCACTCACCACCACCACCACCACCACCACCACCCACCACCACCACCACTCACTCACCACTCACCACCACCACCTCACCACCACCACTCACCACCACTCACCACCACCACCACCACCACCACCACCACTCACCACCACCACCACCCACCTCACCACCACCCACCACCACCACCACCACCACTCACCACCTCACCACCTCACCACCCACCACCACCACTCACCACCACCACCACCACCCACCACCACTCACCACCACCACCACCACCCACCACCACCACCACCACGCACCTCACCACGCACGCACGCACGCACGCACGCACGCACGCACGCACGCACGCACGCACGCACGCACGCACGCACGCACGCACGCACGCACGCACGCACGCTTAATAATATGAATATAAATATTCCATTTTGAAAAAATACTTGAAAACGATCGGAAAAAAGGTAGGAATATTGTTTAAGTGTATATCTAATATAATTTTTTTACTGGATATAAAAGGCGATTACTTACTTATGCATATTTCACATTCTATCTTTTTTAAAAAAAATGTTTCGAACAAATGAAAGTTAAAAAATTACATACTTAAATTTTCATTTCTAAAATTATAAAGAGTTAGCAAAATATTGCTTTCATGATTTTGAAACATATTACTTTAAAAACTTGATGATAATTCTCATTTGTTTGCTTCTCGAATTTCATAGCAATAAAACTATTGGAAGATTTGTTCAGCACTTTTTTCACAATTTTGATAGAAAATGCGATTGCATCAGAGCAAAACGAGTTTTACATAAAAATGATTTGCAGGAAACCCGCTAAAAAGCATTCTTGAAAGCATAATAAAGTAATTTATTATGCTTTCAAGAATGCTTGGATTTAGGGTTGCAATAAAACAGCACAAAAATGAGTAAGCAATTCGGGTTAACATAATACAATTAGCGTCAAAAAATAATGAATGAGAACAATTTTTTTCTTAAATTCGCCTCATTTTATAAATATTATTGACTTATCTCGTATGTCAATAATTAAAAATAAAGCAATAATTTGTTTGGAATATATTTTATAGAATATAACTTTTAGTAAAAACATGATATAAGAGAAATATTTATTTTAAACGAAAATCCCTCAAAATTTAAGCTTCAAAAGAAAGAATCTTCAGGATATCTTTAGTTATTTTGAAAACAAATCAAGCTAGATTGATTTTTTATTTCTATAACAATAGTTTTCCAAATTCTATAGTAGTCCGTGTATATATAGTTTCAGCATTCTCGATTGTTGTAAATTGTATATTTTTTACGATGCACCTCCAATTCCTGTTTGCTTACCAACATGAAATAATTTCTATCAAAAAGACAAATTTTAAAGAAAAATCTTGAAGCGGTTGTTACAAGTGAGATACTTTAAAAAAAAACTGCAAAATGAAAAATCAGAATAAATTAATCGCTATTCATTTTCTTTTTATTTAAAATTTTTCTTGATTGAGTGAAAATCAAGCACTCCAAATATTCATACTATGAATAAACGCTCTTATAAGGTAAAAATATATTTAATAAAATGTTTCATGTTCCATTTTTAGGGTATTCTCACACATTCATTCATAAAAATGCTTGAAATATTTTTTGGTAGAAGGAAATATTCTATCCGAAACATGCCTTCAAGTATACCATTTCCTGTGCATTTGCATTAATGCATCATACTCAAGCAAAAACATCTCTTTTAATATATAATATAAAAATGTCATAACAAGAAAATACTAGAGAAAAAAAAAACCTACTACGATGATTTGGCTGATAATTATGCAAATTATACGACATATTTATGAAAATAACTCGAAATACAAGTTCGTCACACGATTCATTGGTGAGGTAAAAGAGAAAAAAGTTACTTTCTGTCATCGAGGAAAACTCTTTTTAGGAAATGTTTTTCATCTCAAAAGACATGTGTAATTGAAGTGATGCCTAACAAACAGCAAAGCTAACGGTAATCAGTTATGTTCACGAAGGGCTTCATTTCAGACAACATATGGAATCACGCGAGCCCACTATTTTTTAAAAAAAGGATACGGTGGAAATGATTTATAAAAATGAAATTTTATTTTATATCATACGAGGGACACTGGGGTGCATCGAAATCAAAGATTATTAACTTGATCCTTACCCCCTAAAAGGCAATTTAAACTTATGTAATGTGTAACATTCGATTGTAATTAGCTTAAGATATTATCATGTAACACGAAAAAAAAATTCAAACTGAAAAGAAAGATTATTGGCTTCGAGAAAGAAATTTACATGTAATAAATTACTTAAATTAGAACTAAAACGCATTGCATATTCTGAAGCAGCGTGATGATCAAATTATGCTACTGTTTGTCAAATAGAATAGAGAATGAAATTTACCAGGCAAAAGTGCAAAGTAAGTTGTATGTATAAATTGTCGATTGCCCTTATTCTATATAAATTTCAGCACTCTGTATCACAATACATATAAAAGCAGCTAATAATATTACTATATAATCTCCGAAAGTCGTTATTTTGTAAACTTATTATATATTTCTGTTTAAAAATATGATCATCTGAAAAGAATAAACAATCACATCGCTTTTTTTTTATTGAGTGATTATTAAATATATTCCATGGTGTTAAAGTGTTGGGAGATTCAACATACCAAAAGTATGCTTAATGAATTTTATTTCTATTTTACCAGAACAATCACTGAAAGAGTGATGGAAGGTGGAGAAAGGAACAATTTTCTTGAGATATTTCAATCGTCTGTTACTTGTTGGGAGGGGATTTGGATTACAATGCCCATGGATAGCTAATTATCTAGGATTCCTATAATTAAATAAAAATAGAATTATGTTATGTAATTGTTACATTGCAGCCTGTTACACTTTAGTGAAACCAAACGTTTTTCAAGCTATATAGTTCTCGGTCTTTGAAACCAGAGCAATTAGTAGACAAAGCAGTTTACTGATTCATCCTTGATCATTTGTATTTTTACATCCAGAATATGAAGTATGTGTTTGGGCATTGTTTGCTTTAACTACTCAAATCTCATCGAGAGAATGAATTGTGAAATATGGCTGAAAGCCATAGTTTGTGCCAATGGAGTCAACACCCCCTGAAGAAGCTGGCCATGTTGGTACTTCGTTTCATTTTCCTTTTATTCTATGTTTATTTTAAATTTTGAACTATCTATTGAATATATGTTCCATCTGTTTACTATATTTCGTATTTTCTTTTCCTTATTCTTCATTTGTCATTTTGTTAATTTTATAAAAATTACATTTTAGTATTTATATTTAAGCTGCTTTCACGCTAAATGTATTGCTAAGCGTATAATTTTTGTATTTTTTTCAATTTATGCTTATGGTATTTCCAATTATGATTTATAGCTTTATATATCATGCATTTCCCTGTGTCAAAAATCAATTTTTTGAGAAAAATAATTTTATATGTGAGAACTAAAATGTGTCAATTGAATGTTCTATATTGTTTCCATACATGCTGTATAAAACTTTCAACATATTAAGTTCAAATACTTTTATTTTGAATGCCATAAGATATCAGCAATTTTCAAATTTGCTAATTTTATAAACTTTTTTTTTAAAAAAAAAAAAAAAAAAAAAAAAACCCTGAAATAATTTGGAAAGCTACATTGAATGATTAAAAGTTGGTTTGATTAGTTGAACTACCAGCGGTCTTTCTTTGCACACGAAGATTAAATAGACTGGGAACACAGCAGTTTAAATGGTACTCCGATCCATTACAAACATCTCCGAAGTGGGTTGTGATCCCATGAACTGTTCAAACAAAAGTCAGAGCACTTATCATTCAGCTGTTCACTCGGTTTATTTATGGTCAGATACGCCTCGGAATCTCAATGAATGTCACTCTTACCGAACGCATTGTACCGCATATCAGAGTTAAAGCCAACGTAACATAGTCAGCATTTGTGAACTCTACAACGATAAAAGGTTTCAAGTAACTGAAATGTTATACTTTCTTATATCGACGGTAAAAGCGTAAAAGAATATGGATGGTAAAGCCTCAGTATGTGTAGCCTCAGGGTATTTTGTAGTTGGTATAATATATACAAATTAATTTAACTTATACTAACATTATTTGTGGGTGTAGTGGTCATATATACTTAAATAAAAACATGCGCATCGTAAAGATTTCATTCAGAAAAATAGGTGTCGCGATCATGGCAAGTTTGAGGTTTTTTGATCAATAGACAACAAATTTCATTAGCATATCCTTAGAAATTCTTTTCAGTGAGAATGTCGAGCAAGTTGCGTGAGATATAACATTATTCGAGGTTTTTCATTTCATTGGGCTATCTCAATAATACCTTAAGTCAGTTATTAGTAGAATTTCTTTCCTGAAAGATTTAATCTGAGCGTAAATAGTATAACCTTGTATTAGTCCTAACACACAATGGTTTTATTAATACATAAAAACTAAACAGTAAATGTTCGTGCAGTTACCTGATAGAGAAAGAAAAAAGGAAAATATGTGCAATGAAAAATTTCATTCAACTTTGACGTCACGTAGTGGTCAACTTACCTTTTAAGAGAATGTAATAAGGCATTTTAATATTCATCGAGTAAATTACTTGATGAGAGAGCTTTTTAGAGATAGTGGTCCATATTTATTTGTTGCAAGGGAGAAAACCAGCTAAACTCTCAACCACTCCTATTCTGTCTTAACTTACGAGTGTGCAAAAGGCAAAGGTGAAAAATATATTCTTAAAACTTTGAAGTTTATATAATTTTTACAGATGTTGCCAGTCAAAAAATATTGTACATAAAATAAAATGATTTTATTAAATGCCTCGTTTAGTTAATCGCTTTTGCCATATCACCGATGGTGACGGTGCTAATCATTTGGCTGCAACTCGGCCTTACTCTAAGAGATGCACAATGCAAAAGCACAATAACCATCTCCCATTATTTTAACAATGGGAGATGTTAAAATAATGGGAGATGGTTATGGGCAAGGATAAATTAGTAGAACTAGATAAATTTGTAAAATGCACCATTTTAACAAATTAAAAATTTTTTAGGAAAATTACAAAAAAAAATCGATCACATTTTAATGTTATCTTTTGTTTGAATTTTTATCTCGGCTGAACAAGATAAATATATATTGAAGACCATATTATTCTACAAAAGATTTGAAGTATTGAAATTTTCCGTGGCATACCTATCTCTACAGATTTGCGTCAATTTGACATGGTTGTAATGAAATTTTTTGTAAATCGGTTTTACTCATAGAAAAATAACAATAATACACGAGTACAATATTGTAGGCGTCCTTGCTGTTATCTTAAATGAAATAACACATTAAGCAGATGTAGAAAGAACAAAACGCAGAATGTAAATTGCAATCACAGCGTGCAAAAGATGAACACAGAAGTAATATTGAATCAATGTACTAAAATATTATTAAACAATAAAAACTTTCGGTAAGCACATATTTTCATTTGCTTACTTGTAGTGTTTAATTATATGGCTTTTAAAGTGGTTGGTTTTGATTTAAATATACGTATTTACTCATGTTTCAAATTAATATATGTTTCTCGAGATAGATACGCAATATTCATAAGGGTAGTGTTAACTACATGTAGGCTTGTAAGAAATGTGAATTTCACAGTATTAGTTCGTTACGGATGTCCGACTTAGAGGACAGAACGTTTCTTTGTATGATCAGGCAAATTTTTGAGACAACAGAATCGTAAATAGGTTGAATATCTAAAATTTTCTTTCTAATTTATTAAATAGTTTATATAAAAAAGTGCTAAACTTTTTATACTCAACTATTTTATTATTTTAGTTGATACTATAGTAATTTTTTAATTTCATTTTAATTTAAAATAACACAAATTCAAAGTACTACATTAAGGTTACAATAGTATTAAGCAAAACACTTGGATTGCTTCCCATGGATTTCGAGTACCAAATATTTGAGTTATTTTCCTTTAGGAAGAGTATATTCATTATGCATAATAATGGGATATTTGCATTCTGCATAATAATGGATTAACATCAAACGAAGTCTCTACTAACCATCATAAAATATTGTTTCGCTCACTCCTGGGGTTAAGGGTAGGTTGATTATTATTGTTCTAAATGTTTTGAATTGATTGATTTGTAAGTCACTTAACAGTAGTTTTTTGTACACAAGGTCTGCTAATTTCATGCGAAAAATTGGCTTCAGTTTGTTAGAACAATCGATTTAAGTAATTGTAATTTAATCGTAATTGATTATTTTACCTTATACTTCAAATACATTAATAAAGAAATTGATGAAACTACGCTCGATTATTTTTAGTTTAAATTAAATTCAAGACCGATGTTAAACTTTTATATAGAGTATTTCTTTACTAACAAATAAACGACTTAAAATTTTATGGATCACATGAAAATAAAATACACATTAAATTCACTACTAACAAATCTATTCAAGTTTTTTCATATAATACAGCAAAAACTTAGAAGTAGTTTCCAAGACTTCAACCATCGACCTAAGTATAAAAAAAAAAAAAAAAAAAAAATCAAGAGTTATAAACAAAACTTTTTTGGAAAAAAAATATTTGGTCAATATATTCCTATCTAGCAAAAACTACGAAGTAAAAAGTTTATAAAATATATAAGTTTTAAAAGTTTCTCAGTTCAAATAATGGCTATAATAAAATATAAATAAAACTTCCTGGACAGAAATTTGAAAGAAATATAGCATGAAAGAAAAAAAAATTAAAGTTGCCATTGAATTAACTATAATTACGTCTTATCAATATCAATTCCTCGATAAGAAGTCTCAGAAAAGCGAAACCTGCATTGAAGTTCATAAGAACACAACAAAGCACATAAGGGAAATAAATGCTGTTTATTCTTAGGAAGGGGGCCGAAAGTTTATTGTTCTGAAAATACGGAACTTCACACACAAAATGTGTTTTTACTTTTCATACATTTAATTAATAGTATTTATAATTATTTTTTAATGGAAGCAATATTTTTATTCTATCATTATTCACCCATACTTTATCAAAACATTAGTTAAGCTTTACTACTAAAATATATAGAAACTGGGTTAGTTTGTCGAATAATGGGTCAATTTTTGCCCGTGAGAGTTGAATGCATCTTGACACACAATTTAAAGTGGGTACCAAATCATTGCAAACATCCAATCGTGAGGCGGGACAAATTATGTATTTCAATTTTTAAATGTTTAATTTTAATCAGAAATATTTTTTAATAATTTAAGTTATTTTTCACTAAAAAAAGTTATAAGTTTAAATGAAATTAAAATATTTTTAGAAACATCTTGTTTCGAACTATAAAACTCAACTTTATATGTATTTTTAATATCATGAAAGCTTAATATGTTTTTAAGGATTACTGTTTAAAACATTAGATAACATATTGAATTAATATTGAATAAAGTACGAGTCATAAGTAATTTGAGTTAAAGGAAAAAAAATAAAATTTGAATGAACGCCAAGGAGGATATATGTACTTTTACATCTTTAATTAAATATACCTACAACAGATAAGGTTTTTTACTTATTTGCTTTTAAGTTTAGTTTGATTGTCAGTGTATTGCCAATTTTTGGACCACAAAGTTTAAATGGACTGGGAATTACTGCTTAATATGGATTCCATATGACTACAAATACCGAGGCTCAAAGGCATAATAGAATTAAAAAACTATTGAATAGAAAGCCTGAGTGATAACCGTTCAGTTTATATGCCAATTAGATAGAATACTTAAGATTTGATATTTAAGAAAATCATATTTTTATAACATTCTGAAGAAATTTAAACTTAAGATTTTTAGATTCTAAGAAAGAGTTTTTTTATTTTTAAATGAAAGTTACTTTAAAAATTAATTCAAATTTTCCTACATGCCCTTTATAAACGAGGAAAACCTCTTACGAGAAGAATTGAAGTTAAGTTATTATTTCGGTATCAAACCGCGAATATCTTCTCTTAAAATTATTTATTTTTGGTTTGGGTTTTGTTATTCTAAACTCATAAACGAAGGCTAATTTGAGGAGAATCTACATTTTAAAGTGGTTCTGAACTTGTTTAATGCTCTACCCCAAAAAGAAATTGAAAGTATAAATTTGAATACAAGGAAATTTAGTAATCGTCACAGTGGTTTTCAACAAGGGTATGTTGTTATACATTATTTTTAACACCACATAAAGGAATTTAGAAACTGTTATATAAGGCATTTGTAAAAAGTATCCTTTTCCAAGTCTTTCTATAGATGGAAAGTCGTATTAACACGACACGATGGAGGACAACGGGAAAATTCCCGAGCACCAACATGACAGGTGTGCCAGCAGAAAGTAAAATTACAAATTTTTTTTTTCAGTTGAATTTCTGCTATTGTATAACAGTGGCAACAGTTATTAATCATTGTACATCAGTATCTGCGGTTGAACACGAAATAGAGCAAAGGATATCATTTAAAGCGTAGAAAATACAGCAACAAATTTTCCAAATAATCATAACTCTTTGAAAAACCATACTGAAACTCACATTGTTTTAACTGTTTCATAAAATATAAGTCTGAAATGTATAAATTAGAGTAAAATACATATATTTCATAAGATATAGACTTTATTTAATAAGAAAACAATTTCGAATTACACAGAATTTATTTTCGCTTTACCAACCACTAGATTTAATTACAAAATATATTTGCATATCGAACTTACTCTCTTTACTCAGTAAACATAGAAACATTCGCTTAAATCAGTGAAAAGTTTCACTACGCGGGGGAAAACTGTAATTAAAATTTGCGATTTTGGAGAAACGTTTGCTGGTTAATTTATTTTGAATCCACTCCAGTTTAAATAAAAACATAGAAACTAAATCACAGTTGTTCAAATCAAACATTTTCGCACGAAACTTACTGCTGTAATCTAGTTCATGTCATTTGTAAACTTTGAAGTTCAAGATTAAATTATGGCCAAATAATTAAAATAGGCAATTTTACTTGTTATAATTATTCTTGATCAGGTGGTTGGTAAAGGGTATTTTAACACCATGAGGAAAGTGAATGTAAGAAACTATCCTTAAGGAGAAACATTAAGAAAACTGCGATTTTTAAGTTGATTAAATGTAATCAAAAGAAGGACGGAAGGGCATTCCTCATTTGTCATACTTTTTCATACTAGTAATTCGATTTTTGGTATCATTATCGATTGTGTGCAAATTTCTATTGTTAAATAAATTTGTTTACTTAAAAGAATGAAACATTTTAAATATTTTATAATTTTGTATTATTTTTTACATAGAAGAATATTTTTGCATCATATAACATAATAAACAATAATAATAACAGCAATATACTTTAAACATTCAATGCATAAAAAATTTTAAATTATCCACAAAAGAAACTAGTTTTTTTTAAATAGTATTATTCAACAGCAAAAATACTAAGTGGCGGAGCCCTACTGCTTGAATTTTAATATTTGATTGTTTTTATGGAAAAAATTCTTATGAACAATTACTTTAAAAATAGAGGCAATACTTTAACAGTTTTTATTAGAATTTTTTTTGCAGTATTCTGATTTTTATCTTTAACTTTATTATTTAAAGGAAAAGTCTATAAGTTATTAATCTGTTTTTTTATACAATGCAACATAAATCGAATAAATATTATAAAGTAAACATGACTTTCAACTAAGAAAACTGGTACAATTTAAAAAACTGTACTAATAAAATAATCTATATAATGTAAAAATTTTTCAAACAATATTAGCTTCTGAATTTCACCAGAAATAATTAAATAATTTAAAATTTAAAAAAAATCAAGCAAAATTTATTCGAAGAATATGCTTAAAAGCAATTATTTGAAGATGACCTTGTAAAATTTTGATTTAAAGATAAATGTGACCACAAATAAAATTAAAAAAAATTTAAAAGTCTTTTTCTTATTTAATTTCTTATCCAAAAAAATAAAGAAAGCATTCCAAATTATCTGTCAGCAAATAATAATACTTAACGTGGAGTAAAAATAACCGGGAACTAAAAGTAGATCCAAAGATCTAGACTAAGCAAAAAGAATGGTTTTATGTTTACTTTAAGCGTTTCTTAAATTATGTTTATTGTAACATGACAGTTTAATTTCTGAACTCGCTTCAGATAACATAGCATGTAAGAAAGGCATTCAATAAAAAATTAATACTCACTTTCCAGCATGCAGATTTCTGTTGCTGAGAGAACTGAGGGACAAGGCTCTTCCCCTGAAAGGGCAGAAAAATATATAAATACATGCTCCATAAATAACGTCATAACAAACAATATATTAATATTTTTCTTTAAAGTTATAATGGTCCAATAAAGTTTTTATATAACTTTATAAGGGAAATTTTATATATAATAGCTAAATGAGAAATTTGATCCATTTTAAATTGGGATTTTAAATCTGATACCAACACACAATAGGTGAGAAAATAATTAAATATCTGTAGGTGAATGCTCTAATTTTTAACTATCATTAAATTCAGTGGTGAGTATTATAATCAGTTTATACTCTGTTTAGCTTCTTTGATCATCGTAGTGAATAAAAAAAAAAATCAAATATATAATGTTTGAAATAGAAAAAAATTTCTATTGGAGATAAATTTAAGTAACAGCTGTAAAATATTGTGATGAAATTTGCACAAATTTTAATACCCTTGAAAACTTATTAAAATATTTCAGTAATTTGTAAAAAATAAGATTTTCAATCTTTTCCAGAATTCATCTACAGATTTTTCTTAATCATTATATATATATATATATATATATATATATACCACATTTTATTTTTAGTAAAAATTAAACTATTTTATGTTCTTGAGAAATCAAATCTAAAGAGGGAAGAGGGTGCATTTTAGTGAGATCCATTCCACAGCTTTAGGAAACTAGATATATTCTAGATAACTTATAAAGAAAAATTTACTTCTCCAATGCATGAACTCTTTCGAAATTCTTTTCGGAAAATTTGGAATACATTTTTGGATTCTGCTAATTTTTCACATAGAGAAGTGTTGTTATAACTCGAAATGCCAAATTCTTAAGTATATTAAATGACTGCTTTAGAATACATAAAAAGGAAATGTGGGGTGAATTTTTGAGGAAATCAAAATAGTTAACTTTCCAGAATTCAAGTAAAACTTAAGAAAGTTTGAAAGGTGAAATGGTGTGAGTATAATTGCAAATAAGTTTTGAAATCTAAAGGACAGTTTTCATATTTAAAAGTGTCTGGTGAGAAATTATTTTTCAAATTATTTTTCTATAGAATGTTTTATCTACGACTCCTTGAAAAAAAAAACAGATCAAATTCAACTACTTACAATTTTTTTCCAAACTATAAATGGGAAGTTAAGTTACGAAGTAAAGACAATTATTAGTCTAAACAAAAGCTGGAAAGAATAATTGCAATCTCATCATAATCACACTATTTTATAAGCAAAATTTTGTTAATCTCAAATAGCGGAAACTTTTAAAAAGGCCCTGGGATATAATTAAATCAATAATTTTCTATGAAAATTTTAACTAAATAGTAAATTTTACGAAGGTATGAAAATTTTATTAACCATGTTAATTAATATACAGAAGTACTTTATGAAATTATAAATTTAAACTTATCAGATCTAAGATTTTTTTAGTCAATTTACAACCTATGAAAAATGAGTAACTTACATTTTTCTGGATAAATTAAAGAGCATGAAAAATAAACTACGAATATCTTGAGATCATAAAACAGGAATATATTTATTTTTCTCATAAGCACAAATCGGTATTTTTCATTTATTACAAAAAATTTTAATAAAAGCATTGTTATTTATATTAAGTTTTATAATTCTATAATGTTTAAAGATACAAAAATCTGAACTAAGGTATATTTATAAAATTATCATTTATAAATAGTTCTTAGTTAAGTTGCGAAGGTAAGTTGTAATGGTCCAATAAAATATTTGTTTCTAAATTCTAAGCACTCCTTCAAAACATTTAATATCTCATAGTATACGACAGAAGTTGACAAGCCAAGGATATGAAGAACTGTTTTTGCGAAACATGGGAAAATTATATTTGTGACTCCTACATTCATGTCGAACTAGAGTTACCCAATGAATGTTTATTAGCGGTGGTCTACACTGAACCTTTAAAGGAGAATAAAGGAAATATTTTAAACACCATTTTGTATTTTACTAGGGATTCAAATAACTAACTAAATAACTTGCTACTAAATAAGAAAACAAAACGCTATATTTTAAATCATTTAGGCTGCCCAAAGCCCGAAGAAGGCTATAGCATAACAACACAAAAAACTGAGTAAATAGAAATGCGTTTACAAATTTTTTCATTATTTCAAATATATTTTCTAGACATGAAATGTTTTCAAAACTATTTTGCAAAGCATGCTTTATGAAAGATGAAGTATCTTTTCACGATTAAATGGGTTTGGTAAATCGAATCATGGTAGAAATTTTTGGGAATTAGAATTTTTTTTTTTTTTTTTTACTATGTTTATAAATTACACAGGACCGTTTTATATTATTTCTCTCTCTTTCTGTCCTTTAATCTCTAACTCATTTTATAGGTGTATTAGGACGTTAAAATATAAATAAGTATGCATAATACTTCATGTGATATTTTTTCCTAAGCAGAAATTTAGATTTATACATTATGAAGAATAGGCGGCCGTTTTTAGTATCGGTTTGTTTCTCAACAGTCATTTTATGCACCCGAAAACAGAGTTAAATTATAATTTGCAATTTTTAGAGTAGATTCTGAATCATTACGAACATCTGCCCTCAAGATGAACCTTAAGTACGCTTAAGTACTTACAAACAGAAGACCAGAGCGGAGATACAATGGGAACTGGAGCTATTATCCAGTATTAAATTCTACATGATAATAAAAAAAAAAAAAAAAAAAAAACGTTGCAAATACCCGTTATTTGGGATTTCGGTGGCATAATATTTCAAATAAAATTTTGTTAATTTAAAAAAATTTTTTTTCTTAAAGTAACGTGTTTTTTTTTTTTAAATGAAAATAATTTTCTAAAATAATGTACATATTAGTACATGAGAGTTTTCTTGAACTAACATAAGCAATTTTATTCTTAGATTCTTTTAAGCTCATGTTTTAGCGAATATTAAGAAACATTGACTAAAATAATACTAAGACAATACGAGCAAGGAAATAGAATTACTCGATAGAATCATATCTAATATTATAAGCATTGATTCTCATTAACGCGAACATACAAAAATGTACGATTTTCATTCGCAATGGCTGAAGCATGCCCTAAGGAAAGAGTACGAATTACGACATTGGGATTTAATAATAAGCTATGCAATATAAATTTTTAAATAGAAAAATTAACCAAAACAAAGCAGGATTTGTATTAGATGAAACACATGTCTTTAATACATGTATACAATTCAAGTAAAAATTATATTATGTATGCTTAAAATTGTTTTACTTTCATGTGAGCTGAAAAGTGTCTATAGAATGCGTTTGCAAAGAAACTTGAGTATCAATGGTAAATACAAAATTGCTTCTATAAATGCTTTTCCGATTTTCGTCTCGTAGATTTTCTCTACAAAATTTTGAGACTTATCCAATTTTAAACAAAATTTATAAAACAGAATAGCATTAATAACAATGAATTTTGCCACTTTCAAACGTGGAAAAATAATTTCTTCACATTAATGAGAGATTCTTATTAAAGGGGTGCCATATTAACAACTGCCTACAGTATTTCTAATCTGAATATTATGTGTTTGGGATGTTATTCATATTGACCCTTTTTCTACTTGGATTATGACAGTAAAAAGTTTCCCTGTAACTGCCTAATTTAATAATATGCAAAAAATAACAAACACAAGTCATAAATTTACGCATGAAATACTTTGCATAGCAATAAAAGTTTATTTTTATTAATTACTAGTTATCACCTTGTAAATCAGGATGACAAATTTCATTGTTGATTTACAAGTGAAGACGATTTTCACTTCAGCTAAATGCTACCATAGCTGATAAAAAAAAAGGAACTTTCCTGCAGCTATTTATTAAATAGATATTTGACGTCAGGAGAAGGAATCCATATAAATCTCTCTAAGAACGTTAAATTGACAAAATATTTTTATTTGACAATACCTTATTCTTATCTACTTCATATTTTCCTATCTTAAAATTCTTATTTTTTTATAAATAAGAAAAAAATTGAATTATAAAAAATCTATATTATACTTCCAAAGACAAAGGAAATATTGTAAAAGCGTTATCCCACATAAATTCTTTCAATAATTTGAAAGGATCAAGATCAATAAGTCACAAGATTCATGTTCTAATTGAAACTTTGAAGAAATTTTTAGTTTACTGTTATAAAAAATAGGAATGTTTACAAAATAAATCATCCCTGTTGACAAGAAATTAAAGATATCTTAAAATTTTTATTTGATTGGGAATTTCAAAAAAACATCTCAAACTAAGACTTTTAGGTAGTTTCAATCATAGTTCGTTTTATGTACCTCCACATTCTTTTTCATTATTTTTTTTATAAAAATTATAACTTATGTAGGCTACATAATAATAAAAATAAAATCAGTTGCAATTACGTGATAGTAGACTATTTTAACCTAATTCTGATCTCATATTCTTATTAAATTTTGACCTTATATTTTTATTAGATGAGGATAGGAGTTTATAAAGAATATTTAATAATAATTGATTTAAAAAATTTTAGTATTTTTAAGATAATAAAGTTATTAATAACTACAAAATCTATTTATTTGAAAAAAAGTTTCTATTTACTACTATATTGACACATAATTAAGTTCAAATGCAAATTTGAATTGAACAAATTTAAGCATTGAATACAGTTTAAAATCAGTTGGAAAAAAATTAAGATTTTATGACTTAGATTAGCAAATTACATAACAAATTTGGGGACAAAATATTTTAGACTTCATTTTGTTAGGCATATTTTTCTTATAAAATATTTATTTCTTACATTTAATAAAGTATCTAAATATATTTTTTCTGTAAAAAAAATTTTAATTGCTTAAAAAAATAAAGTTATTCTTAATTTTTTGAAAGCAATGTATACTTTATTATTTTTTAAATTAATAAAATACATATCAGTAACATAAAAAGAATGTTAAATATTCAAAAAATCGTTTCAATTAATTTGCTTTACTTATTTTACTGATGAAAAATCAAGACATAGTTTGATAGAAAATTAAAGAAAAAAAAATTTAAATAAATTCTTCACGAAAATTGGAGAAAAGCAATTATAACAACCAATTAAAAAATCTGCACAAAATTTTGGGAATATTTTTAATTATACTAAATTAAATTGAACTGTGAATATTTAATAAACTTTCCAGACTTTATTGCTTCAGGAAATGTGAAATGAATCAATGCAAACGTGAAAAGAAAAATTTAAAAAGGCGAAATGTTTTTATGCAATAGCATTTCATTTATTTAAAAGACAAAATTTAAATGCATGAGTAATTCAATAAAAAGATCAATAAAATTTAATTATATGAATATTTTAGAAAAAATTAAGCAGTTTCAAAAATTAATATGAAATTGAAGCGTGCAAAGTACATAAAAAAATAAATTTAGTGTATAATTATTACTTGAATATTATTTTTCAATGATAATTATTCAAATTATTCATTTATATATAAACTTTAACTTGTTTGAAATGCACGTTTTTCAATCCCTTTACTGAAACCAGCAATTGCATCAATAATTTAATCTAAATATTGTAAATAGTTTTGGGATATCAATGAAAATATAATCTTCGAGAATGCAACTAGAAATTAGAGGAGAATCCTTTTATTATGACTTGAATATTTTGCAATATCAACTTCAACTTTGATAGACATTATAGTTTTATTATTACAGAACATTATAGGATTCAACTTAATCAACTAAAAAATAGCTAAGCACATACAATTTTAAAAAAAAGTTTTAAATTATAAAACATTTTTCTAAAATTTTTAAAAACTATCCCAAGTTTTTTAAATTTAGAACATTTTCTCTTTTGTTTCTTAACCAAGTAGGTGTAAGACTTGTTTCCTTCTAACACACCAAGAAGTTCAAGACTAATGTACACTTGCGTTACTGTAAATAAATTTGTAAAGAGCAGGAAATTAAATAATTGAGAAAGATATTTCAGTTATCAATTATTTTGCAAAGATTGGTGAAGATTTATTTAAAAAAAATTAAAGAATCAATAATTGTGTAAAGACTGTAAGTAAAATTTAAAAAAGTTGTTTAAAATGTTTCTAAATCCCCATCAAGTTCCCTATAATAAAACTAGATGATTAACTAAAGTGATAAAAAAAGTAATTCTTAAAACAATTTTAAACGTATTTTTAGAACTTAAAATAAGTTTAACTCCAGTATCATTATAGCAATTCCTCTATAAAATAAATAGATAAGATGAAAATGTAAAACTGCTGAAATGTGTGCCTATAAGAAAAATAATGGTGCATAATTTTTTCGAAGAGAAAGAGTGATTTTCTTTACTTTCAATACATATAAGTTATTATTCTACTATATATTTTTAAGGATGTTTTTAAGGAAAAGATTTTTAAGGAAAAGAATAACAAAAGCATTTCTGTAGGCGTCAAAATTGGTAGAATCGTGCTCTATGAAACTTCTTTCAACTAATCAGATCGTTAATTTCGCAAAATAAGTATAGGAGAGAGAATCGTCATTGTTTCAACACTTTTTTTTTATCTGAATAATCAATCGCGTTGTTGAAGCAAATTCCATCATCACCAAATTTGTTCCATTTAACGTATTATCGAACGCTGAAATCAAGGTTTATATTGTTTTTCTGTCAATAATGTTTGTGTTCTTATTATGCCAAGCATTCTTAAAATCCTGTCAATACTTATCATGAAATTGTCATATGTCAGAATTGTTTTTTTCTTTATACATTTGTATTTCTGAAAATAATTTCAGAGGAGGAAAAAGGGGAAATCTACTTATTTTTTCCCTAATAGCAAGTTCGCCACATGCAAAACACTAATTTTAATTTAAAATATTTTCATTGATATAGAAGAATAACCTTGATTTCAAAATATAACATTTGTGTAAGCTGCATTCTCTGTGTATTCGTGAGTGTTGGCGTCGTGGTAGCATAGTGGTTAGTGTATTGGCCTTCCGTTCAGAAGGGCGGGGTTCCATTCCGAATGCTGCCAAAGATCCACCGAGTATATGCGATATACGTGCACGTGAAATCTGGAATCGAAAGTCCTGTGGTCAGTCGTTGAGCAGTTATTATAGGTGCATTGGTCTGAAGAAAATTTCATCCCCATTCAATTTCATCCCATTCATCAATGTCAAGATTAGGAAAATTATAAAAAGGCTTCAACTTCGTAAAAGTTTACATAACTTTACGATTTCTTTATTTAGAAGTCATAGTTTATGTATTTTTTGTGAGGTTATGTTTGCTTGTCCCTCAACGGTCACTTATTGCACACAAAGGCAGACCGAAACTTACGGTTTAAAGTTGAATGAGAACCATTATAAACATCCGAACCGAAGGTGGGATTCGAACCCACAGACTATTAACTCATGATAGGAGATCACTTTCTGCGAGAAAAATGGATTGTAGAGTTAAATGAAGATTACAACTTATAAATATGAATTAATTGGAAATAATATATCTAAAGACTTAGGACGATGAGTTTTTTCTATCTTCTAAGAATTGTTTAAAAATAAGAAAGCATTTGCATAATACAAAACATATGCAAACATAAGCATATGCAAGCATCTGCCCATAAATTTGGAAAACGGAAAAAGTTTTCTAAATACACTGCTGGCCACCCAAATTGCATCACCAAGAAAAACAAATGATATTACAACAAAATTTATTTTGTAGATAAAATGTTGACCAAGTATCAAATTATTAAATTTAGAGACTTCTGTGAAGTGGGAATCCTGCCAAAATCAGTAGCCAGAGTAATCATTGTTGGAGATCAACGCTGCCACACGCCTCTACATTGATTCAAAGAGAATTTGTATGCGTTCTTGTTGTACCGCAGATCAAGCAGTTTTCACACTTTTCCAAAGTTGACCTGGGGATGTAATCTGGGTCAATCGTTGAGCAACCATGGACCACGTGTTTTCTTTCGACCAAAGACCTGGAGAGCAAGCCGGACAGAGAAGCAATTTAATCTGACGATTGACAAAAAAACCCTTGGACAATGCGTGCCACGTGTGGTTGCGCATTATCCTGTTGAAATATTGCTGTGGGCAAGCCCCGATTTTAAATAAGGACAATGGGCTTCAACAACTCGGAGATGTAGCGCTGGCTGTTTATAGTAACGGCATTGCGTACTGGAGGAGTGAGAGAGTGATATACAATACCGCCCCATACCATAATACCCGTGCAGGACCAGTGTGGCGGTACATAACGGTAGCTGTGTTCAGCATCCTCTCTCATATAAAATATAATTTTTCTTATAGACGAAAGGAAGAATAAATAAATCTCTCTCAGTAACAGATTAATTTTATACTTAATGAAAATAATAAGGTAAAGGTTTTGTCCAAAAAGTCTCCTTCTCTCTCTGAGTAAATTTGTATTATTTCTCCCCATGCTTATATTAGCTTCTAAAATTTTGATGGGGTACTTATGAGACATGTTAATCAACTGGTAACGAATTGATAGAGTGATAAAATGATTCAATATATTTTACAAACAATTCATCAAATCAATAGTGAAGAAAAATGAATAGAATTTTATGTTGAAATTTAAAAGTTAATTTAAAATAGTACTTTTTTTTTAGTATTAAAATTCCCTTTTGCGCATAAAATTGTAATAGGAGGTTAAGGTATGGAAAGAATTTTTTATAACATAGCATCCTCAAAAAAAAAAACTAGAACTCATTTAATTATTATGTTAAGAATCTGAATTTTTTTCATATATGCCAGCGCCTAGCGATGCTTTTTGTTACTTTATTCAACTTTAAATAAATTAAACCTTTGCAAAATTTGTCTTTTATTCATTTTCTACTATTTAAAAAAGAAAAAATGTTTATTAGTTTATTTATGATAGGTTTTGAGAAATAAATGAGAGTGAAATAATTTCTTCACATTAGAATTTATTTCAGGGAAAAGTAAATGACTGAAAATATACATTCCAGTATATATGAAAGTTAAAAATATCAAAACTGGGATAATTCACTCAATAAGAATAAATCTGCCATCCATTATTTTAAAAAGGAGATGTTTTTTTGCAGTTTTATAAATAATAAAAAATTAAGTAAAGATAATTTCCAATCTGTAGATTAAAATAAGGATTTTATTCAATTTTCTCATATTAATGAGCAAAAAATTGAATGCTCAAGTTCTTGCATTAAAATAATTGCTTCAGTTATTAGATAATTAGTGTAACAATCGTAAGACAATTATGGTTTTGAAAATACTTTCTAAAAATTTGTAATTTAAGTTATATAAAATGGGAAAAGAATGTGGTATAAAGGTACACCAGTTAAGAAAAGATACCCAGACTGTACTTTGACAGTTAAGAAAAGATACCTTGGGATGAGCCAATGGACAATTGGTGGGCGAAAAAAAATCATGCTGATGGTAGAATCAGGGTTTCAGATACTTTGTTCGCATATGCTGCTTGTATCTCGCTTTAAGCAGTTTTAGCGTAATGATAACAAAATGAAACTTAAAGAACAGCTCGAAAAATTAAACTGAAACAATTTAATTTACCCACATTTTACTTTATTTATAAATACTTCTTACATCATTTTCATTAATATTTTTTTTCCAACGGCGGACACTTGGGTGAGGAACCCCATTCCACAACAAGCCCAGAGACTGCTACTCATTTGTTGTTACCAAGCGAGCACCTGTGAATCAAGTCACGGAGGCGAGTAGGATTACTCGCGCCATACCACAACAAACCCGTTTATAAGGTGGGCCACATTCATACATCATCACAAAAGAAAGAACAGAGAAACACAGAGAGAACAGAAAAAGAAAGTAGCATCCCTGCTCGAATCGGGATTTGAACTCGGGACCCACAGCTCAGGAGTCAGGAACGCTACCCACTCAGTCATCGGTCGGCTTTTCGCTTAATATTAACATGGATTTTCATTTTTTTTAGCAATTATTTATTTGCGTTTATTTAAAACTAATTTTGAGTTCTTTGTTTAAAGTTTTTATTAAACTATTTTAAGTTTTATTAATATTTAATAACATTTACATTTAAAAAGTTGACGTTAAAATACAGATTTCATATATTATTAATTTTTTTGGGGGGTAAAGGGAATTAGTATATTTTTCTTGTCACAGTTTTTAAGGATTTTTAAAATCACAATTTTGTATTTTTCTCATTGTATACAAATTTATGCATAAAACAATGTCAAAAAATACGGATATACACTTTTCTTTTAATAAAGTGTTGAGATAAATAAAATAAGTTTAATAAGAATAAAATATTTTGATCATTTCTGAACGCGATTAAAATGTGAAATAAGAAGACATAGCCTCAAATATAATTGTTTTACTTCTATTATAGCTAACTTGTTTTGAAGGGGTTGAATTCTTTTAGGTCAACCATCTGAAAGAAATTCTGAATCTGGCTCTGACTGGTATTTTTTTAATCCAATTTGACCCGTCAGAAAAATTTAGTTTGTCACCCAAACGTAGATAAAAAAAAATAACAATATGCGTAGCGTTAAATATAGAAAATCTAATCTTGAACAACTTCAGGTTGCTTCGGAATGTTTTATTTATCATATATTTTCTTTTGCCTAACTCTCTCTCTCTCTCTCTCACTAAATTGGTTACTGAGTATGCATGGAAGTGAAAATATTCTAGCTCTAGTAATTTTTATATCCAGAAAGTGATGATAAATTTTTACTGTCCTTTCACAATTTTGTAATTTTTACAAATATAAATGCTAAGTTAAATAAAATAGTGATACCAATCTATTAAAAAGTTACAATTCAAAAAAATTATTATAAATCTTAAAGTTTGATTAAGGATAAAATTTGGTATTATTTCCTTAACCAATGGGATAATAAGTTACTGGTATTAGATTAAAAGTATTATACATTAATATGGATTTTATATAAATGTAAAACATATTAAACAATGAAGATATATTATTTCAAAATAAATATATTTCTGCTACTACGAATGATAACACGTTTTCTTTAATTTTCGTTTTAGACGTGCCTTGAAGCTGCAGTTTATTTCATTAAAAAATAATTATTAAACCGTAAGAGACACTTTTTTATTCTACGTAAGACTTATTACAGAGTATATTTTAAATCTTTTTACAGTACAGACCACTTAATGAGATGTTAAGTTACAGCTGCAAATTTATAATTTTATGCACGAATTTTTATACTTTACATAAATAACAAAAACAAATTATTTTACATATAGTGTAATATTTCAATTTTATATAAAATAATTTTACAAAGCAAATGATTATGATTATAACATAACCTTAGGCTAATAATGTTAATTAATAATTATAATTTTTATTCTTCCAACTTTTAAATACCAACTTTCTACCACTATCAGTACTAGAACACAAACATCAGGGAGATTTTTTTTTGATTCAGTTTATATTCGAAAACTGAATTTGACCAAAATTTGGTAAAACAATTAGATTTGGTTATAATATTCTATATCATTTCTAGTGGTATATATATATATAATACGTTATATTTTAATAAAAATTAATTAAATTCCTAAAAATGAATAAAGCATTAGCGGATAGTCAAAATATGAAAACTTCCTAAGTATATTAAGCTTGTTTCGAAAACAGTTTTAATTTAAAATGTAAATTTTAAAAGTGAAAATAAATCCCTTTTCAGTAATTAATTTTATTTAAAGACTAATAATATTAGTTAATGCAAACCATTTTCTTGTAAATAGAAAAATAATATAATTTATCCTGACCATTAATATAGCTGAACAAATTTAATACTCTACTATTATAAATTTAAAAGTGTAATTTATTAAATTTAATGCCTTTCGCATTAATTGTGTGTGTCAATGATATTAAATTAAACTACACACTTTTTCACTACATGCCAAATACGCAGTCCAATAATTTTTAGTACTTATTGAAAACTAATGTTTAGAGTTAAAGCGATTATACTTTTAATATAATCTTGCATTAAATAAAACAGCCCCGCTGATTGATATTATTTGTGTTTAAAAATCTTATGCCTTATCGTGATCATAATGAATTGTGGTGACATGTAGGAAATCGAGGCAAAAAGGAAAGTAAATAATAATATAATGGAATGAAAAGCATGTTTAGGTGGTTGATTGTTATTTTACTTGAAATCGCTTTGCTTCAGTAAAAACTCAAAGAATATTCCATTGGAAATTCAGAACGATGTTTTTTACTATTTTTATTTAATAAATTTGGTTTGTTTGTCGCTCACCGGTCACTTTTTGCACACAAGGGCTAATTAGACCGGGACCTACGGTTTAAAGTGGATTTCAAACCACTTCAAACATCCATACCCAAGGTGGGATTCGAATCCACGAACTGTTGAACCAAAGGCAAGAACGCTAACCATTCGGCTGCCAGCTCGGCTTAATAATTTTGAGTGAATGTAATTAGTAATTTTTAAGAAATTTTTAAGACTAGAATCAAATCATGTTTGTCAATTTGTTTATCACGAAAAAAGGGTGCCGTTGTAAAAAGAGAGAAAAATTCTAATCCATACGTAAATTCATGATTATAGTTAATTTCAGCTGTGTAAGTTATGTATTTTTTATTTAAATTTTCCCTACTCTCTAAATTTTGATCATTGAGAAGATTTGATAGTGTTTTAAATAGACATTAAGGACTAATCAAAATATATTTATTATTTGATATCAAAAATTTATATAATTTAATTAATTTTTAGAATATTAAAGAGCAATGCATGCGAAGATTTGCAGTGTTTTTCGGTTTCTGTTTTCACTTTTAGTTTATTTCACAGTAGCTTTGTAAATTTGGATCATATGTTATATAGTTTTATTCTTATGAACAATTTATTAATATTTACGTTTTTACTAACAGCAAACTATGCTATTATATATACATTATAAAAAAACTTTTTCAGTTAAAATATTTTTCAGACAAATTACACTGATAAACACATTAAAAATTGGCATTGTCAATTAGAAAAAAAAAACTATTTGAAGCGATTTGAGGAATATCAAAGAAAAAAAAATTGAGCAAAAGTTTGAAAGAGCAGAAAATCATTTCTATCATCTATCTCTACATAACATTTTCTCCATGATTTACTCAACAGCTTTTCCATAAAATCTATAAATAATTAAATATTTTTACAGCTAATTACGTAGAAAAATTATTATATCTTATGGCAAATTTAAAACACAGTATTTGCAAGTAAACACAAATTTTTCCTCTTTTATAAACCTAGATTTATACATGTAAAAACATAATTTTACTTACAATGCGTAAAAAAATAGTAGTGCAATCTTCCAGAATCGATATTAAATTTGTTATTTTTATATGTGCAAGAGGCATAAGAATTTGGCTTGCCATTTTACAAAATAAAAACTATTAAAGAACATGACAAAGTTTATAAAATACATTAAGATAGTTGTAACAAATCAACAAAGTATTCTAAAGTAAAAGTTCTTCTGATTAGGTATTAATGCTTTTTTTGTCAATAAAATTAGCTAAATGAAGGAAAAAATATTTCAGAAGTAACTGAACATACAAATATTTAGCACAGATTAATCAATATTATATATATTCACATAAGGATTTAATTCAACAACAAATCTAAATTCCATATATGTTTCTATAGTGTTACCTAAAACCAATTTGTGGTAAAGGGTTAATCCAAAATATTTTGCATAATATCATTAATATATATATATATATATATATATATAGATTGTAAACTGTATTTAAATATATTAACTGTAAAAATATACATAAATTTCTTATTTTAAATATATAAACTATAAAAATTATATTTCATATTTTAAATAGAATTCTAGTTAGAAATCAGTCTCCAATAATTTTTCGGTTGATTTGAAATATAATTCCATCAACTAAATTTTACTTATTTGTCTACAAGTAAATGGTTGAAGAAACATTTGTTCTTTTTTTTTTTTTTAGACAAAAGATTTAAAACATTTAAATTTCGAGAATTTAGAAATGTAATTACGCACACAGTTCAAAGAGTAATCTTAGAAAAATTCAATGCATAAAGTATTTAATCAGATAATTTACATCTCAACTTTATAATTGAATATTCTGTAAGAAATTTGAAATTCAATGTATTTAAACGTTCACTAACATGTTTGTCTATAAGTAATGTCACACACAAGTTCTAACTTTAAAAATACGCTTCACATGTACAAATTCGATACGGTTTAAAGTTATAAAATCTGTTTTAAAAAATATCGAATCTATTTTTATTCATAATGTAAAATAAAACTCATTTTTCAGTGCATAATTTTTTCTTATATTTTTCATAAGCGAATTATTTATAAAACGTTCTATTCAAGTTCTATGGTTCATGGAATATTTTATGCAATAAGCTAATTTACTCAACAAAATTACTGGTAATGAAGTTAATTCAAAACTTTTAGTGAAAATTTTTCTGACAGTTATTTCTGCAGAAATAGGAAATTAAATTGCAGCGAATTCAGTTTTGCTTCTTTTATGCAGACAGAAATCCATTTACTTTAAATTTCATTATCCACCTATACAATTGCTCTAATCATATTAGTACAAGAGATTACTGTGTGAAAAAAACTAAATTACTTTAATAGTTATTTGTGTTTTGCTAATGTTATCGAAGAGTCTACTTAAATAGAATATTCTAAGAAAAAGACAAATAAAATTAGTTAACATTTATTTTAATTAAATACTTTGGCTTCCATTATATAAGACTTTTCCAAAGAAATCATTTTTGAGACAGGGTCACTCATCAAAATTTATTACTAGAAAATTATTTGATTTTTCCAATAAACTAAAATTTTAAATAATCTTAATTATTGATTTGAGAATTTTTACTCCTAAAATTACTCAACTGTTTTCCCAAAAATGGGTTAATGAATATATAAATTTTCTAAAAATTACTATAAAATATTTATTCCTATTCATAAAAAGCATCTATAAAAAATAGCTAATATTTTTTTAAATTTATTTTTAAATAAGGGTTTACTTGTGATTATAATTCACAAACTTTTTTTCTGAATATGTAATGTAGGGGTTCATCATTATGTAAGAAAACAAAGATGACTATATCCATAAAATTAGCATTTTAAAGAGATATTTTAACAAGAAAAAAAAAGATTATTTTAGTATTATCTTATTGCAAGGAGCATATTTTATTTGGCCATTTCAAAAAAGTGGGTAACTCTTTTTGAATTTTTTTAGGGCTTGTTCATACTGAATCATTTTGAAGTATCTTGTTTCTTAGACAAAGGATTTGCAGTCATCATTTATTTCTCTACATATTTGGTATAATTGTATACTACCGTAAATTTAAAATTTAAATCTATTTAATTTAAATAAATAGAATTAATTTGCTATTTGATTAATTATTTAATTAGCTATAAATATATATCTTCCTTGTGAGTATTGAAAATAAAGCACTTTTCTTGATATTGATTAATAATATATTAAGTTAATGTTTATTATAACGGACTCCAGTTAAAAACTTATAAAATTTTTACTGCATCAATATTAATAACTATCCCTATTTCTCATGCTGAACGAAAAATTTCAACATTTAAATTAAAGGAAATAAATTAGAAACAATTGGTAAAGCTATGTATATTAAATTCATATGCTCAAAACTATAATTAAAATCATTAGAATAATTTCATATAATATATTCAATTAATTAAGCTTTAAAGTTATTCGAAAAAGTATAATACTTTACTTTTATGAATACTTTTGCTCTAGTCTATATTTATTCAAAATTTTTTATAGTTACATAAATTAGTTTTAAAAATGACTTCATTGTTTAAAATTCTAATTAAAGTTTTTAAGAAATATGTTGAGAAATTTAATATATATATCAACTAAATATTTCCTTGACAGATCTCAACAAAATATTTCCTTAAAATAGTGGGACAAAATGCAGAAAATTTAAATATCAATTAAAATATTTATGTAAATATTTTTGGAACTGTATAGTAATGAAGATTAAATTTTAATCCTCATTATTAAGAATCTATTATGTTTTTACGAATGTGAGAATAATTTCATCAAGACTTTTAGTTGATCGATACTAAATGCTATGAAAATTTTCTATTTATGTAGATCAAAATTAAAAATTATTTTAAATAAAATTAGGCTGCATTGCGTGAAAGAAAGAATCAGTGTTAGTTGTTAGAATTGAATAAAGATTCACGAATATTCGTAACATAGAATAAAAAGTCATTACAAATTTAGATCGAAAGAATAATTTGTAATTGAAAATTTGCAAATGAAATATAGGACTGAAATATATTTTTGCCGAGACGTGTCATTTTCGTTTTCACTATTTCTCTTTCTAATTTAATAATTTTTCATCTCGGCTTTCTCATTCATAAAAAATATTTAATACAGCCAAGTTTTAGATTTTTTAAACTATTATTTACTAAGGAATGATTATTAAACTTTAAAAACGAAATCGTTGTATCCAATAAGTTATAAGATTATATTCATGTTTTCTTCATTTTGGTTAAAAAAACAACTGCTACAGAGGGAAATTAGGTTTCATTGTGTAAGAGAACATCTTTTAAACTGGTTTTCTCAAAGGGTAAATGAAAAGTTTCCATTTGTCTATTTCATATTCAAGTGCAGTTATCAGAGCATAAGTACCACTACAATCCTCTAAATCAAGATTTATAGAACATTTCTTTAAACTCTTCCAAGAAATTTTGTTAAGAAATACAGTATATGTTCTTCTGTAATTCTTCAGTCATGGACCCAAATGTTCGGCTTAAATTTTGAACAGATTGGAAACACGAGAACATCGTTTAATTCAGCTTGAGTTAAAAATAAAGTTTTCATTAAAATTTACTTGTTTTAAAAAATGATCTTTTATCTCCTTGTCTTTAACCTAATATCTTTCTCAACTTTAAGTTCATCTTCCATACACTTATCTATTGGAAAATGTAATACAGGTAAGTCCTAACTTCACGGTTCTGGTCACTTAGCACTTAGATTTACTATTTATTTCTTTTATCTTTGTGATACAGAAATACCTGTCCGATGTATAAATTTTATGGTTCCATCACATCATGGGTATGATAAAGTTAATTTACCTAGAAGCCCGAACTCAGTCAATAAGATACTTAATTATCCCTTAAAACAATTGTTATATGAATAGATAATTTAAAACTATAAATAATTTAAAATAATATTTTTTATATTTGTCTACGATTGTAAGTATTTTATAAAACAGTAACTCTCTCTTAAAATGTAAAAAAACGGAAATTGTAGTTGTAAGAAAAACTGAGATTTGAATTCGGTATAAGTTGCATTGGAAATGCACAAAACTTTATAAATATTATAATATAATATTTTACGCATAAGGAATTAGACTGGGTCCTATAGTTTAAAGTGTATTTCGAACCACCACAGGGGGATTCTAACAAACGAAATGTTGAATCGATGACCAGAGGACGACTGTTCGGCAAAAATGAGATGAAAGTGTCATGATAATTTATATTACATTATTCAAGTTGAATGAAAATATAAAAAACACATGTTTGCAACCATGAGATTATGTTTTCAATCGATGATAGAAAAATATTCGTATACATACATAGCAGTAATTAGAGAATACCTAAATAACAGTCATCCTCAAGATAAAATTTACAGATAACGTTCAGAAATATAACAAAATTAAAATGAAAAAGAACACTCATTCATAGAAATAAATAACGAAATAACTTATATTTATAAAGAAAAATCACAAGATGATAATTTATTCCATATTATTTCACTTAAGCAAAGCTTAGGTATTTAACACCTGCGTTCTCTGAGTAAAGATTTTTATTCGTGTGGTGACCAACAATCATTTGTGCAAGGGTTGATTAGACCACGGGATACAGTTTAAAGTGAATTCCTAACTACTACAAATATCCAGGCTCGAGATGGGATCCGAAATCGTAAACTGTTGAACAAAAGCGAGAACACTAACCATTCGATGAATTACGAGGGAATTGTAGTAAGAAATAAATTATTTTTATGCGCAAATTTAATATACTTGACTAAGCTTTTATTTCAATAAATCACCAAAAATATATAGAATAAATTATACTGAACGCTTATGAAATGTTTTCAGAGTTATTATGAAAGGAATAGTTTTGAATTAAACTTAATATTCTTAAATAGTGAACACAAATTCAAGTATATTTAATTTCAGTTGACAAAACTGTGAAAGAGCTGAGAGATAATAAGCTTAGTAAACTTAATATGAAAATTATTTTCCAATATAAAAACAAGTATTTAACGAAAATAAGCAGTCTATTACTGTAATTTACAATACTATTCTCATAGGAATAATAATTTTACTGATAATTTTTATGAAAAAATTGACATTTCATATTGAGGTCATATTAACTACAGAAGAGTGTTACACACAATGTTAGAAATATTACTTAACGCAAATGATTTAAAAAAAAGTTATCGTAATTTTTACACAGAATGTTTACAAGAATATTTTTGAGTGCACGGAATCTGAAAATCTTCAATTCAAAAACTGTCTTTAGATGATTTATTGCGAGAGAAAATGATATACTTGACAGCAAATGCATTTTGACTAAAATAAACAGATACTGTTCTAACAAAATCCAATATTGAAACTCGGAAAACTTAAATGTGTACGAGTTCATCCACTAAAGTGTATATATAAGACTGGCAGCTTTGAAAAATAATTGATGGTATCATAGATTATTCTTGAGCGAAATGCTTCCAATTTTGTCAAATATGTTGCATTTTCAGCCAATGAATGATTTCGTAAGTAAAACTCGCATTAATAACGAGTTTTTTTTTTACTTCAAAAATATTATAGCCAGTCTTTTGATTTTTATATTTTTATGGTAATTCGCTTTATAAATGTATTACAACAATTAAACACTATAGCGCAATTTAACGAATGAACTATAAGAGACTATAGTTAAAAATGCTTAGGATACAATAAAATATTTTCCTGTAGATATTTGTTAAGTTGTACTTTACTTATTCTCTTTTTGATTCTATTAAATGATTGGGTAATCATACCAGTTTACATAAATTTATTATTAAGGTAATTCTGAATAAATTCAGCTCTCGCGGTATCAGAGATTATAACTGCGAACAATTTAAAGAGAAAAGTCAGCAAATGGCAGCACACTTTCCAGTACCTAGCCCAGAATTAGACTCTACCAGTTGGTAGAAGCAGCAGGGTGGGAGGCTTCATAATTTAGAAGCAGGTATCAAACAGCAGACTCCCTACTTAATCTTTCACCCCAGAGATATTATTTCACTTGGAGGACATTGTGACCTACTTAAGGAGCCTTATGCGTCTTTAATTCACACGATGGCTCTTCGGTTAACCCGAAATTTGAACTTATTACCATCGGATAAGCGCCCTAGCGCACCAGGCCATCGTGACGTCTATCAAATAATAGTATTTATTGCATCTACACCAGACAAGCAAGATAAAGACAAATATTTATGCTTAGTTCTGATAGAACAATCGGATTCGATATTTGTATGTATGCAGATCATATTCTCTTAGCACAAAAGGCAATTTTAAATAGTTAAACTTAATTCATTTTTCAGTTATTATCAATGGACGTCTCATTTTTCGTATTTCGAACATGAAAGCTTAGCAACGAATGAAATATTTCGCTTCAACAATTATGATAATCTGTTTGGCTTAAGTATTTGTATAAACAGAAAGAGAAGCCGAGAGTTTCATGACGCATAATATACAGCGAAAAGGAGAATCTTGATATAATTAATAGTCTGATCTCCTAAAAATTAAAAAATTTTGTCGATTTATTATACACGTAATTTCGAGAGAGGTAGAGATAAGATTCCATTACTTAAAATATATACATCATTTTAAAATGAAATATAAGCCGCTTAAGATTCTTTAAAAAAATAAATAAAGTAAATAAATAAAAAATATAAATAAATAATTAAAAAATCCGATCAATTGATAGTTTTCCATATCCATACTAGGAATAAAGCGGAAGGATCACTTATTGAAATTTCATTTCTATATTCTATTACCCTAGTTTTTTTTAATTTCCCGATAATTTATTCACAACTTATTATCCTGTGCTGTATTTGAAATTATGTTTGGGCAGTCATTCTTTCCCTACGACTTAAGGCAGTACTTCAATATAGCATATTCTCTCTACTGGGCTCTTTTAAAATATTGAACAAAAAATAAAACCAGTTCTACTATACAACGACGATTCATCATGCGATATAAAAATTATTTTTTAGAGAACAGAAAATGGCTGCTTTCATTTTTCCTTTGAATCCACATAATACAGGGTGCAGCAAAACCAACTAAACAGTTTTATGGAGCATTAAAAATTAAACCTGGATGTATAAAGAAAAAAATGTTTTTTATTTTCTAAATTAGTACAATATACCACTTTCCATTCATTTAATTTTGAAAATAATTTCATCAAGATGGCGGCTGTTGGCATCAATACAGTACTGCAGATGATCGCTGAAGTTTCGAGCAGCTCTTGCACACATATCGCTGGGTTTAGCATTCACTTTGTCAATAATTCGCTTTTTTTTAACTCTGGTATGGTGTGAGGGTGGTTTTTGAAATTCTTTTCCAAAGAAAGTTGTCACACAACTTTAAATCGCATTGCAGAATCGTTCATAAATTGTAGTCTGTAATCTCCAGTAACAGTGTCATCTAGAAGAACGTTGCGGCCATTGTTGAATTGCTGTTCTCATCTGCTGCACATTTTCTGGCGTTCTGATGGATCTGCATCAGCTATGTGTATCTATTCTTGGTGTGCTACAAGTTTCCTTCAAATGCGAACCCAGGACCGAATTGTGTTTACGTTAGGAAAGTCATTATTGCGTGGAATATTGAACTGGCCCAGAAAAGCTCTTTATGTAGCGATCACAGATCTGTTGTTTTCATAATAAGCGTAAACGGAAAAACCGCGATGTGCACCGGTCTAGACCATGTTGACTATTGAAATGGGGTCGCCGATTGAACAAAAGCAGACATATGAAGCTGCCCACGAACCCATCGGTAATCGATAAAAAACTGCTTAGTCGGTTCTGTCACACCCTGTAATTTGATAATAATAGCACAAAATTCATATTTATATTAGTTCAAGACTTTTTAAATAAAGACCATTGTACAAAAGTACAAAGGATAACGCAATTTTATTTCTTCTAGAACATCAAAAGCAAGGACTGTTACATGGAAATTGTTTTGTTTTTTTTTTCCCTCAGAAGTCTGTAATGCAAGTACTATAAACACAAATCTCTTCAGGAAGATGTCAATCAAAGATACCATAGCGTTAAAAAGCTTGATGATTAAGGATATATTTACTAGTTGGATAATTTATAATCCCACAAAACGTTACCTGCGGAGTTAGTGGGATTTTCTCAACGGAATAGATTTTGATTACGATAAAAATTATAAAGCTTATTAAATCTTTCTTACAAAGCGCTATAAAAGTGTAATATAATATTATAAACGTTTAATTTTTGATACGTTTTTAATTTTTTTTAATTTAAAATAAAATTTTTAAAGATAAATATTTTCATACTTGTTACAATACTCACATTATGCAACAGTAAAATATGACATTAAGAAATAAAAAAATACATACTTTTATCTCTCCGATAGGAAGATTCGTCTCCTATCACTAGGTTGGCCCCTTTCTGAAAAAAAAAAAAAAAATGAAGATATTTGAGAAATCTTTTAAGTTATTTTTATGCTTTCATTTTATACACTACTAAAATTAAGTGTCTAAAATAAGTATGTACATCACACAACAAAAATTTAAATTAATCAATTTGCATAATAAACAAGTGCCTGAAATTTCATTAGAACACAATTCTTCTACATTCAAACTTGCTGGTATTCCTGTTTAACAACTTCTATCTCACGAATATTCATAGATCTAGGAATGGAAAAGTTGTCTGCATATCTTTCGTACAAGTCATCACATTGGATACCTTAAAATTGCGACCTATAGATTAGTTTTATAGATCATGATTTGTTTGGCATCATACTTATATAAAAATTATGATGCAGAACACATTCCTTCCAATAATACTTCTATATAAAACTGACTTCTTACTATCGCACAATGCATCTATCTCTGGAAATATTATTTCTTCCTTCATTAAGAGTAAATAATACGCTTATATAATAAAGCAGGAATAACAAAACGCTTATAGTTGGAATAGATTGTTAAAGCTAGTGATTATATCATATTAACGCTAGAGAAATAGAAAGTGTATATAAGCTTATCAATCTTTGAATATAATTTCAAAGAGAAAATAAACTACAACGAGATAATTAAACTTTATAGATTTATTTCTTAAAAGAAAAATATAGATTGTAACTATAATTTGTAGCTTGTTTGCTGCACTATGTTAATTTATAAAAGACCGGTAAGTGAACTGAGACCTACGGCTGAAAGTCGATTCCAAACTGCTACAAATGCCTATATTAAAAGAGGTTGTAGTGCATAATGTATATAGTGCTTAAAGCCAGAGCTTTAACTACCCATCTAACATCTTGTAATGTACAGCTTTATCATTTAATTAAAATCACCTTGTAATAAATAATATAATAAAAATATTTCGTTTCAAAACAATCAAAATGTGTAGTGGTTTAATATTTCAAAATAAAATTTTTTACATTTTATAATTTATTTAGGTTACTTCATTCATTATAACAAAGCAAAAGAATTTGATTGTTAAATAACATCTATACATAATCCCATATAATTACTGGTTATCTCATAAATATTATGCCTATTAAAAACGAGTAATTCGAATAGGAAATATTCTTATTTTTACAGTTCTTTTATTAACTTATTAAAAACATATTTATCGCGAATATCTAAGAGTTTTTTTAGTATTTATCAATAGTATTATTTATAATATTAACTGCTTGATTACTTTAATACTTTATCAACAAATGTTTTGAGGGGGAGGGGAAGTTCATTAAATTAAACAACTCTTAACCATGTTTTTTTTAACATTTTAATAAAATCCGAAAAGTTAGATTGGTTTGGTTTGTTTGGTTGCTCAACGGTCATTTTCTGTACACAAGGGCTAATTAGACTGGAACCTATTGTTTAAAGTGGATTCCGAACCACTACAAACATCCATGCCCGAGGTGGGATTCGAACCCATGAACTGTTGAACTGAAAGCAAAAGCGCTAACCATTCGGCTGCCAGCTCGGCCAGAAAAGTTAGTCTTTCAATGTTTTTTAATTATGTTACATATAATGCATAATTTGGTTTGTATTTTCTAGCTTCATATCATATTTTATAACTCATCATTAGAGGATTTGATTGATGGATTCTTGTGCTAAAATTAAATCATCGACTTTAATTAAGCGTTTAATTAATTTTTTTTGATACGAAATAATTAACGCAATATATTTTACAATCTTTAGATTTGTAAATTATTAAAAAAAAATCTGGATTCATGACGGCCTAATATGGACAAAGGCCTACAGTGCCCATCATCTGTTTTCTGGACCAAGGAATTCTGGAGTTGGAAACATATGCAGGTTAGCTTGTCAGCCTAACGTGAAACCCTAAGTATTTCGTTCCCAAGTATGCTTGGCACTCAGTTTATTGACGCACAGATGGGATAAAGGGCTAAGTCAAGTCTGCCTAGCCTGAGGATCGAACCTAGGACCTGTGACATGGGAGCGCAAAGCATGGCCACTAAGCCAACGGGCTCCTTTTCATAATAGTATACCCGTTGGATTTTGATTTATTAACTAACCATTTAAATCTGTAAATATATGTTTACAATAAGAGATGCTCGTGACTAAGTTGAAAAGAAAAAAAAAACGCACACACACAAAGCATTTTATTAGTTAAATTTGGTTTTTACGTAATTTATGTTACAGTAAGAGTATGAAACATAAACAATGATAATATCTTTCGAATTCATTTTATCACTCATAAAATACATTTTACCGTGTAATAAAATGCACATTTGACATTCATAAATACATCTATTTTTAAAGTATTTCATTCTGATTTTATTCAAACATGTTATTTCTCAAACATTAGAACAAATAATAAACATCCAAAAAATCGAATATTTTTGGATGTCTTACAAATAATAAAACAAGCATAACAGAAAATAAGAAACAATAAACTGACAAAAACATAAAATTCAGCATTTTAAAAAGAAGATTAGTTTATAAGAGTTTAATCTTTAAAACAATAATTTATTGTGTGTTTTAAGGATTAAACAGTTATTGTGAATTATTACAATTCACTCTGAGATAAATATATAAATTATTTGAAGAAAAAGTCAAGATAATTTTGATCTCGTCTTAAAATTTTTTGACCTTTATTTCTTTGAAAGTTTAAATAAAAATTTTTATACGCACGTCTTACTTTAATGATCAAAATTGATTAGGTTTATACGTTTCTATACTCGGTTTGCTTTGACTCCCAACCATTATTTTTGTACATGAGGGCTGAATAGATAGCAATCTATAGTTTAAAGTGGATTCGAAGCATTGCAAACACTCAAACCCAACGAGGGATTCGAACTCATATTCGTAGATCTAAACGCCAGTGCGTTAACCATTCGACTGCCAGCGATCGGTTGTTTCTATTTTCAATTCTCATTTATGGAGCATTTGGGGAATTCTAGAGATTAAAACGTATGTATATAATCAAACCTATAAAAATTTTTTTTAAAAATGGAAATACTACAATCTATTTAGTAAATAAAGGAAAATTTTAAAAGAAAAGCATGAAATTTTCTTCAGTTTCTTTTCTTTATTTTTTGTATTCTTATGAACGTTTCTTCTAATAATGCATAATTATTTTCAGTCTATAAAATTTGCGTTTGAAAATATTACACAAAATGAAAATACTTCATATTTCACAAGTGTAATTTTTAAATAAAAAAATTTAAATGTATACAAAAATATTTCCAGAAAAATATTCCTTAGCTCTCCTTTATTTTTCAAATACCGCATTTAAAGAATGCAATTTATTTGTATTTCTTTAAGCATGGAAACTAAAAGAATGCAAATTTATGAGATTAAAAATATAGATAACCTTCAGTTAAACAGACATACAAATATATTTTAAGCGCAATAATAAACCATCTTAGCATTCTAGACACCAAGTTTTAAATTACAAATGCAGTGTATTATCATATAATAATTTTCTTTTAAAGTTTGTGTTATTTAAAAAAGAATGGCTTACTTTTACATTGAAAAATATGAAGTGACAATTTTTCCATGTCGCAGAAATGCTATTTTGTTATTTCAAACCCTGAGAAGGGACATACGGAAGATAATGTTTGACAGATGATGGCAGGTGTTACTGCGCTTCATTAAAACACTTCTTGCACTTATAAATGTGTCATTTCGCAAAACTGTGACATCTTGTGATACAAACGGGCTTTATTCTACGGGCAGATTGTAAGCAAAATAAGGTTTCTACGAATCTTTCTTCTACCAGTTCGAATTAATCTAATATTTAAAATAATGAAAGTAAAAAAAAAAGTAGAGTTTACATCAATAACGGAGAAGAGGAAATTTTGAAGGTTTTTAAATGTTGAATATATGCCGAATATTACAACAATAATCTTTACAAATAATATTTTGAAATACGAGAAAATTTTTTTTTTTGCCAGATGTATTTTTAAAATCATTTTTCAGTGCCTGTTATAATTCAGAACAAAATTATTATAAATATGATGCTACAAAGCGATTTCAATTTCTTTTAATTTTATAATCAATATTCTTAAAAATAAATAAATAGAATGAAAGGAAAAAAATTGACAATTTTCCCTCATTGATATGACATCATTACAAGAGATCAGCGTTTCCTCATATTGACTATATAATGCGTTGAAAGCATAAGTTTAAAATTCTATGAGTTATGATGACCAAAACTTATTTCGAATAGCTTACTATAATTAGTTCTTAAAAAAATAGTAAAATCTTCGAAACCTAAAAAGCTATACGTTAATATCAAAATAACATAATTCGGTTAAAGAGACTTCAGTTTAAAAATATGGCTCAATGTTATAGAAAACAACTAAATTTCAATTTATTATTAAAGGGCCAAAAATGTTTGAATATACTCAACAGAAAAGTACATGCAAAAACATAGTAAAATAATTCAAGAATGAAACATTTTCTTAATTTTTGTTCGTGAAAAAATATGAAATTGAAAAAAAGATAAATACTCGACAGTTAGCTTGAATGTTAGCAAATATTATGCGCGCGCACATGTGTGAAAACTTAAATACAAAACGTCGGAAATATTTTACCTGAAGCATACTATAAAATGAAGAGAAACTAAAAAGGTGCTAGCAAGTTTTTGGGGGGTTAGAAAAAATAAACAGGAGAAATATTTGACTTCAATAAAAGCTAGTGAATACAAGTTTTGAAAAAATATAATTTTAATTAGTGAATTAAAACGTAATGTTTAATTGAGTCATGTAAGATTGAGTATTAGGATAAGCCCGAACACTGAACTTGCAGCAGACTATTTATCACACCACTTTATTGAAGATATAATTTGTCACATATTTTAAACGTACAACAGTGTAAGCGAAGCGCCTCCAAAATTGGCTTGGAGTCATTTTACTTCAACGTGACAACTACTCAAGTAGGCAATGAACCGAATACCAGAGCCACTCAACAAAAGCCCACTTTGACAGTTAATTTACCTCAATTGCCAGTATCAGACTAACACAACAGAGGATGTAAAAATTTCGTCTAAAAATGAGCTGAAGCGTTACTACAAAAACAACAATTCTTCAACAAAGTAATTTAGGCTTTGGTTTCATCGATGGAAAAAACAGATTAGAATATTTTGGGAATACTTATTTATAAACATTTTAAATAATATAATAGAGAACATATAATATACAGGAACCTATAATTTACTTAAAATAATTTCATTAAATTTAATTTCTCTTTGCTACACATATCATTATATTGTAGTTTAATTAGTAACTAGATCTGTTTTTATTAACAGCTTCTAATATTATTTTATCTACTATATTTGTAATTCTAAGTTTTTAAATTTTATTTTAAAACGAGTTTTAAGTAAAGACTACAACCATTATTAGGAAAGAATGTTATATAAGTAAGATTAAAAAACACAAAACTATTTCTTTTGCAGACGTAAAAATATTAGTACATTTCCATATGATTTTAGGAAGTGCGTTGTTTCAAGAGGTAAATATATTTCTGGCTTAAGAAATTTAAAGTTTATTTAGAGATGGTCTTTAACTTTTATATCAATCAATAACTTACTCAAAGCATTTGTAGATAACCAGCCTCTACAATAAAGTAATATTGCAGTAATACAAAACATAATAAAAATTTATAATTCAAATTAGATATTGAATATTTCAATTAAGGATTTATGCTAGGTTGCATTTGTTTCTGACATATATATACTGAAATCGAAATCTAACACTATTATACACAATTTCCAAAATTTCAAAAATTTAGACATGAAGGACATTTTGGTTAATGATTTGACGAGTGAATAGGTTTAACAATTTTTACTTATTTTTTGTATTCGAAGACTAATTTGACAGGAACATATAAATTAAAATGAAATGCAAACTATTACAAATATACACGTCTAATGTGGAAGTTGAACAAGTCTTTTGTCGAATAGACAATTTGTTGTTCTATAGTCACTCACTGCCCACACGGGCGAATTTGACTAAGATTTACAGTTCAAAATGGATCATGAATCACTACAAATATCCACGCTCAAATTGGTAACCGAATACATGAATCAGAGCGCAAAGCATTCAGATAAACTCGGTTTTTATTGACTGAAATCTAATCAAAATACACACGCCTTAAGGTTAAATTATCGAGGCTAATGTTATCAATTCAGCATATTACAAAATACAACAAATCTTTTCTCTTAGATTTCAAAGATATCATTAAAAAAATGGTTTGAATTGGTTTGTCGTTCAACAGTCATTTTTGGGACACGATGACTAATTAGATCGAGACTGTATAATTTAAAGTAAATTCCAAACTACTAGAACCATCCAAGCTCGAGACGGGATTCCAATACATGAACTGTTGAATCGAAGAACAGAGGAGTAACCATTTGATTGCTGGATCAGTGATTTTAATGAAAACCGTTATTCATTTAAATAAAAGTAAACCATTTTTTTTTCTCGCAAATATTTCACTGAAAAATGTTTCAAGTTTTAGTTACATCTAGATGTTAATTTTAAAATTTTGATTACTAGACTGAATTTTGTATTTAGACAAATATGAAGGAAAGTTAATGGAGTGAAGTATCGATTACTGTATTCAAACAGAATTTTCTTGCCATTTTCAGAGAAATAAATTTTAAACACAAGAAAACTTATTTTTAACTTCCCTGCTTTTGAAATTATTTTTTCAACAATGAATAATTTCTTATAGGTAGCCAGGTCAGTTAAGAGCTTGGAATTAAGAGATTTCCTCCTTATCATTGTGCAATTATTAAATGTTTTTGAATAATCCTTGTCAAGCGATTTTTAATTCATAATTATTTGTTGGAAGAATGAATGGATATGAATGAATAGAAGTAACTATCAATAATTTAAAAATATGCACTTTTGCAAAAACAAGGAAAGTATTAAACATAAAAAAAGACTAAAACAAATAAAAAATAGATTTTACAATTAAAGGCAAGTCTTGCTAATTATTTTTTCCAATGTTCATTAATTACAAAGAATTTATTTAAAAGCGGATAGCTACTGAGTATCATAGAAAATTTTCGTAATTAGATTAGACAAATTTCCTCGCCCCGTTTGTTTCCGTAGCAAATACTCTTCACATTTCCTAATATTAGTAGAAAAGCAGGAAAACACTCCTAAATTTAATATTTCAGATTATCAAATTTATTACTATTATAATACGATTTCGGTGTAATTGAAATTTAAAATCAAATGAGCTTTTCCTATTTTGATTAATCTTCTCCATTAAATTATATAATATAATACAGTATAGTTATTTTCATGATAAAAGTTAATAATAAAATATTATATAATATGTAATTATATATAAACAAACTAAAATTTACAACCGCAGATATATATACTTCCAATAGCACAAAATTGTTTATTATTTATTTCAGAAATCCACATTTTAGTTTTCTAAATGTGATGACTTCTCAAGTTTCGATATTCTCCATGAAAGGTGATGCATTTACATTCTAAAACATTTCTCGCCTAAGCAAAGAAATGGCAAATAACTGAAGGCTAGTAGAATGAAATACCGAGCTATTTTATTAACCTAAATTGATTAGATTAATATTTAATAAAAATTTTTAATTGAATAAAAATTTACTTGGGAAAATAATTTTTAATAATTATTTTCCCAAATGAAAAAAACTTATGTTTCTGCAATTATAACAGTATCCAGTATGTGTGACAAAGTATACGCATATTTTACAATATAAGCTTCATTCTCTCACCAAAGCGCATTTCCTAGATTTCGGAACAATTATTCTTTTTTAAATTCAGAAGATTTGTGGTATAGATTCTATGAAATGAATCTGTCAAGATGTAGAAAAAGTTTTGGATTTATTTTCTGAGCATTCATTATTGTTTCTTTTTAACAAATAACGTAAAAATACATGAACAATATATTCTGGTACCGCGAAAGAAGTACACAATGACAACAATCAGAATTCTCAAAATGGAACAATGGAAATAAGTATTTCAAGCAATCACTGACGAAAAATGAACATTAACTAGTTTTTAATAATGCAATCGAATCACGTTGTACAGTTGAAATGTTTGTGAATTTTCTATACATTAAAGTGAAGAGGCAGAAAAACTTTGATTTTATTACACACACACACAATTTCAATTCTAATAAAACTTCCATTGCTAGACAAGACAAAGAAACATTAGAGATGCAGTGGTATATAAGGCCATTCCATTTGACCATAAAACTTTCTTAACTGAAACAGGATATGTACGCTAAATAGTTTTTCCCTAAAGAAAATATTTTCATGATGACAATAATTAACACTTATTTGTATTCTCTGATGAAAAATGTAACATTGTATTTAGCGTATTCGAAATCATAAAAATGTTATTTATGGCCTTATTGTAATAATGGTTTTAATAAGAAAAATGAGAGTAAATAAAGCAGATTTTGAAAGAAAAAGCTTAGGCATATGAGAGCGATTAGTATTCATTACGTGTTTTTGAATTAGATTTAAATTACTCATAAAGAAAATTCTTTTTTCGTTTTGTTTTCCGGACCGATAAACGCAAAGACTCAAGAAAAATTATATTTTCAAAGGCATGCAATTTAAAGTCTATTTTGGAAGATAAAATAATGCAATTTCAGCAAAAATGAAATTTTCAAAAATAATAATAATTATTTAAAGTATGAAACTAAAATAACATTTTTATACTAAAAGAATGACGAATTTAGTTATTAAAATATTGATTCATTAATCATGGGCAATAAAGTCATTATTTTACACGTAACCTTTAACTCCTTAAGAGAAAATTTCTTAACAAAGTTTGAGAAGAAAACAGAGAATAAATGAAAATTAAATCTTCATTTTTCATTTCACACTGTTCCTTTCATCATTAAACTTTAGATATAATCACCGAATTGTTTCTCTGATTTACTGAATTTCATTTCAATAAATTTAATATCTACGGATATCATTTTGGCAATATTTTGGATTGCACATAATTTGTTTTTATCACACATTAATGTGAACTTTCCTCGATTGAAGAATTCGCCCCGTAATATCTCTATCATGTTATCAATTTAATATATTATGCGTAATTCTTTCCTTAAAGTGAAAATTGTTTACTTTTCCTATTCAAAATGATTTTAAATTGATGTACTGAAGTTTTTTCTCGTATAAGTAGTTTAAACTTCTCGTACAAATCCATTCTTTAATTTCGATGTATTCAGCCTTTAGCTACTACATCTTAATATCCTTTCTTAAAAGCAAAGCTCCATTTTCGCCTGCATTAAACTAGATATATATCGTTTGGACTACATGGTTCAGGTAATCTTTCCTGGTGAACGAAATAAATAGAAGGAAATATTTCATGGCTAAGAATTTCATTCTGAAAAATGCATGTTATTAAGAGATATGGTGCTTTAAAAGAAGTAGTCGTAAAGAAAGAAATATTTTCAGTGTGATAGATGATGAAAGTGATAATTTTTTCAAAATCATTTATCATTAATTATATCTGCCGAATAGTTTGATAAAGATAACAAATGATGACTCAGCAATATGCCACTGATAAACTCTGCAATAAAAAATATATGATTAAGGAAATTTTATGCATTTTTAAAATTCTAAGGAAATTCTAAGACGATTCCTATTAAGTGTTAGAAATTTGATTTATTTCATTCGAAATGATGTAATTATGAAAGAGTTAAAATTCTCCCATTTTTCGAATAACGACTTTATATATTTTTATTATTTAACCCAGGTAATAATAATTTTTTACTAACCTTATGTATTATTTAATCTAGGTTTTTTTTCCATAACTGTTTATGCAAAATTCAGTTCAAAATGAATTTGAGCAGATAGTTTGCTTAAAAGATATTTGAGCAAATTTGATAGTTTTGAAATAAGTGTTAAAAATAACCATTGTATGAAATTTAGTGATTCAACATTTACTTTAATAGAATAAATTGTATAAACTTTCAATTTTTAAATAATTACTTTTGTTCAAATTTCTTTTTAAAATGCATATAAAGTAATAAAACTGGATTTTATACAGTTAATTTGGGGCACAAGAAATGTGAAATTAATTTCAAAACAAAACTTTTGTGATATTGGAAAACTTCTCTTATTTAATAAACACACCCTTTGAATAAGTATAATTATGAGAACTCGGTAAAAATTATTCTAAAAATGGTTCAAGAAAAACATTTGTATTATTTGATGTTCACTTCAAATTGCATAGCTTTGTGTTATCTAAAAAAGATTGTTTTACAATGTAAATAAAAATAAAAGAAAGGCAGCAAACTTAAGAAAAACTTCTATTGATACAAATCTAAGCGCAATGAAAATTATTTTATAAAATTACAGTTAATGAAAGTATTAACTACAGGCACATTTAACTATAATAAAATAACTAAATGGGAAAAATAGAACTTGAATGACGCATATATAAAACGTCAGTGTCAATTTTAAAAGGAAAAAGTAAATAGCCCAATAAATTCGAATAAACCTAATTAACGCGAAGCTGTCATATGTGAAACTGAAATACGGCATTTATAAACTTAATTTACAGCAAAAACCTAAAAGCAAATTATATAATACATCAAATAAAGTAATTAATACAAGGTTGACCGCAGAAGGACAAAGTTCTTAAGAACAATGTGCATATTATCAAACATACTAAAATGTCGCAAGCTTATTATACTAAACATTAAATTACGCATTGATACTTCAAGATTGCGAAACACTCAGCTGTCGACATAAAAATATGACTAAAGTATAATTTAAGGAGAAATACATTTTGCAAGGACCTTAATTTAAGAATGAGATAAAAATATTTGTGAAGATTCATTAATTTAGCATTTTGTTTTGCTCGATAGAGTAACAAATTGAGCACAATTACATAGCCTAGTAAATGTGATGTTAATATTTTTGAATTGTATGTATTATTTCAAATATATAATTAGTCAGTTGTACTCACTGATTAGATGTTATCAATTATTGTTCTACTTGAAGGTGATCACTTTCATTTTCTAGAAAGACTTATTTTACTGAGAGATTTATTTATAAAAAAAAAATTATTTTTTCCCTAAAAAGAAATTTTGCTACTGAATTTCGGCTCTGAATAGTTAGCAAGAAAATTGAAGCAATGAAATTAATAGTTCTGAAAATGGAACCTTTATTTACAACTTATGTGGATTCTGTGATAAAAAGTAGGCAATTATAGAAAGGACAAAGGAAACAGTAAAACAATGAAAACCATCTTTTGTCTGATAAAAAAAAATGCCCCGCAAAAGAAGTTATTTTTCAAATAGTCAAATTATCTTCCATGAAGAATAAGGGTGTACAGTTTTTATTAGTGCAAAAAATATTAGAAGAGACAGGTTGATATATACAAGGCCAGTATTTGGTAAGGATAATTTTCTCCCAAGATAATAAATAAGAGTAACTGGATATAATTTACTGTTGGCAGATAAAATTACGCAAAAATTTATGAAAGCAAATACTTTTTCCAAGGATATTTAGTTTCAAGAATATTCTTACAAAATAATTAAAAGAGCCTTAAAGTACTTTATATATAATACTAAGAAGGTTTTAAATAAAAAAAAATATTTTGAAAGTCTCTTAACATATATGTTCCCTGTAGAGAAAATCAATTTCAAGAAAAATAACTACGAACCTGTTTTTATCATGAAGGTATTGGTGTAACATTGCCACATTATTACTTTGTTTAGTGATAAAAAATACTTTGGTAATTTATCTTTACTTAGCCAATCACTAAATTCATTGAATTAGTAACTCAAGCAATACAAATAAGCAAAACAAATTGTTGAATTTTTTTTATCAGTATACTATAGTAAGCTTTTGTTGACAAATATCAACTTTAATACGAAACATTAAAAAATAGAGAATACTTTGAGTATTTGCTGAAGGCTATAACTCGGAAAGCAGTATTATACAAATTTATAATAGAAAGCTTGGCAATAATTTTGCAACATTTTTAATAAATTAAATGAACAGAAGAATGTGAAGAGTCACCTTTATTATTTTTCAACAAAAACGTAGAACTTTTTATAGCCGTCTATAAAAGATATAATATGTAAACCATATCCCACTTAATTATAGAAACTCTCGGAATAATAAGTATGGAATAAAGATAGTATTAAAGTTTATTGTTTCTTCCGATGTACACACTGATGTTTGTGTTCTTGCTGTAGAAACCCGGGTTGGGGTTTTTAAATAACTCGATTTTTCGAAGCAAGAAACATTTGTCTGCTCTTCCCCCTGAATGAATGAGTCATAAGAATATAAGGAGTATCATATTTACAATTAAAAGTAATATTATAAGTTTTTGGGAAAATATCCGATTACATAGTGAACATTTCTGAGGTCCCTTTTGATTATTTACTAATAAGATATCTTTTTAAAGCATCAGAATTGAGTAATAGCATAAAAAACTCCTTCTATACCAGTTTGATTTTTAGAACAAAATGATAATTTGAATTTATTAAGTCAGTATCTTTATCATAAAATAACATAGCCACGGTACATTTCATAAAAATACATGTGTTATGGGGGAAAAAAGGAAATTTAGCTGACCAAGAAAATCATCAAGAGTAGGTGTACAGGAATTTTATAAAAGTGCATCATACGGCAGTTGAAGTTATTTTGTTAACAGATATTCACTTCAGATTCCAGTCTACTGAGCATCCCTATATTAAATATAACACAGTTAAAGCTAAGATATCAAATTTATAAAAGTACTATAAAAACAATTTATGAACTTTCAGTGAAGACATCCACAGTCATTAAATATAAGAATAAGAAACTTGATCCTATTACTACTCAACAACGGAAATTGATGTTGATTTACCGTTATTTGTATTCTTCATTGTTGGCGTAGGTAAAGTTTTCCATGTTTTTCTATAATCACTTTTTGCACAAGAGAGTTAATGCAACAGAGTTTCAGTGCTTTAAAGAAGATTCCGAATTACTACAAACTTAAATATTTATTGACATGTAGTCAAACGAAGGAATAAGAGATTTTAAAAAAATACTAGTTGGGATTTAATTAGATCTTTATATAGCAAATAATTACACGAATATAGCCAGGAAATCTTTCTGAGACTTTTTTTATACTATACTGAGGCAAGTTTCTTGCATGATTAATTTTGCTTCAAAATGCATTTTGAATGCATGTAAGTATCTAAGCTAGAGTTTAGATTCATCTTCTCAAATCTTGTTGTGCTGGTGACACAAGGTTTCCTGCCATGGAAACAAAGATGTGCATAAAATATTAGCAGTAATATCAAAAGAAAATACCCAAAAGACAAGAAAAGTCACTTATTAAATGTAGAAAAATATCTATGTACATAGTAGATAGTTAAGCGGAAAAGAAACCTAATAATTTTATAACTTACTATAAAATAATGCTTATGATTTATTCTATAAATGAAGCTTTTACTTCATACACTTGAACTATCATATCGAAAAGCTTAAATTAAAAGTTTCTAAGTAAAACATTTTATTAAGAGCATTATGAAGAAAAGAAATTTTCAAGTATTTTTTATGGATTGAAAATATTGATATAAATATATATATATATAATTATAAATTTTACTAGTTATTTTATACTATTATATCTATACTAGTTATTTTATATTAAAATTTATAACTAAATATACACTAGTTATAAATTTTCAACATTAATTATATTTTTCTAATCCCCAACAGCAATTTAAAAAGCCTTAATTTAAAAATGTTCAATGATAAACTCTTCAGAAATTTCAGAGGATTAAAAAAAAATCATAAGAACTTTTTGGAAATGCTTTTTAAAAGACTTTTGTACAGATGGCAGGAAATAAGAAATATTTCACTCAAACATTTAATTCAATAAAAAAAAAATTCTCTATTAAATTCTATTTTCGTGGATGCAAGTATAAAAATATAAATTTCTGAATAAATTTGAATATGTAAAAGTGACAGTTCAGGAAGAAAATAAATGTATCCTCTCCAACTTATACCTGTTCTGAAAAATAATACGGTATTATAAGTACTGTTATGCATCAATCATTTCGAATGAAAAGTAAATTGCAGGAAGATGAAACATGTTTTATATTTCAAATATATTAACACTTAAATTTTGCATCAGTATTTTCTTAAAGAATCATGAGAGTACTCTTTTTAGTTCTCTTTCAAATACAAAGTTTAAATTAGTTTGAAGTATTTAGTTTCCTCAGTATTTACACGCACATAACAATTACACAAAATCGAATTTGGAATTATTAAAGAAAGAAATATTGAAAAAAGTATTTTCTTAAAAATATATTCTGAAATATATTTATCAGTAACTCCAAGGAATTTTCAAGGCGCGTATGTTTATTCCCTACTTTTCGTGTGATCAAAACTTTTAAAAGTAGTTGAAAAATAAACTATAATAAGACTATTGGTAACATCCATGGTATATGCTCTCTAAAATATTTCATAAATATGACTGGTGTTTATATGTCACCAAAGACGAAATCAAGAACTTTTTCAAGCATTTACTTCGAAAGTTTTTTTTTTTTTTTTTTTTTTTTTTTTTTTAAAGGAAATGTCATCGATTTCTCATTTTTCAGTCAGCAGGATCAAACATGTCTTCTCGTCAAATAATCACTCATGCACAATGAGAACATTGTAACAAATATATAAACAAGACTTTCATAAAAATATATAAAAAGTTCAAATAATCAAGCTACAAAAATCTGACTAATTAATAAAAAACAAAAAATAATAAATATTTTATTTATAAAATAACACCTTATAAAATGTTGATTTATTAATATAACATATGTGATAACATAGTAGGCAAGAAAAAATGTCTATAAACAATAAAAACTATACACTATTTTTTTTAATAAAATTGATGCCTCTTGAAAATAAAATCTGAACAGAAACCATAAATTACAAAATTTCAAGTATTTTCACGAAGAAAAAAAAGTGCTTAAATGTAATAAAGAAAATTAGAAGCAGATTTTTGCTTGTATTATTTTTGTTTTGTTCCAACTCCACTAAAACAATAAGAGAAATGCTGGCCCGAATCCAGAAAACTAAAGATGATATTTTTTCCCCCTCTCTATTAGCTTTCAACGCAGTGCTCCTGAAACCCAAGGAGTCAGCTAAAGGACGCCTTGATGTCCCAGTCACCCAGTTTCAGGCCTCAACCAAATACGACGGTTTCCCAAAATGATATTATGCACCAGCAGTCTATTTCCGTCAACTTCAAGCGTTGTACTACATCAGGTTAGCTCTTTTAGATTTTGAGGGAGAAAATATTGATTTTTTAGGGAGGAAGAGAGAATTCAAGGTGTTCGGATCCAGGAAATAAATTTCGACCGCTTGCCTCTAACAGCGAGATCAAATAACTTCTCATTTGACCCTCAAATTTCATGCGCAGGAGTCGGGTAAGCGCCTCTGACTCACGATTTATTCCGTTTCTATCTTACATTACAACGCATATATTAAATTCTATTAAGTCTTCTTAAAATAAGGTGTGAGATATGCATCATAAAGAAACTATGCTTGTAAAAATGCAGCATTAAACGAATATCTTCAGTGAAGAACTAATGAGAGAAAAAATTATCCTTGTTGAATTATACGTGAATAAATACATCAATTTATTAACTTAAAAAAAGTATAGATAAATAAAGATGCATAAATTACAATTACAATACAATTTTAGAAAAATTTTACTCAAGAAGTTGGTTTGGCCACGATATGTAATTTGATGATTATTAAAATATTTCCTCAAAATTTAACATTGAATTATTTTTGGACATCGGTTGTTAGAAAAACAAGTGAAAATTAATATTAAAATGTTTTAATTTAACACATGATTAGTTAAATGATTTTCGTTATAATTTTGTTAGTTTCAAAAATGGTTGTAATTATGGTTAACGAGTATAATACTAAACACAAATGGTGCTTTTAAATTCTTAGTATTCTTAACTGGAAACTTTTTTTTTTTAAATTCTAGAAAATACCATGTAGTAAGGAATTTATCTTTAACTTTCGTAGATAATAATATCAGATTTTATTACGAAAAATTGCTTGCGGTGGTTTTGCTTTACAAATCAAATTTTGTTGAAAAGGACTAATTAGAAAAATAACTATTGTTAAATGTGTGCTCGGAACCACAAATACTCAAGCTTCGGAAATTCATATTCAGGAAGGATATGAATTGTACTCTACTATTTACCAGCTCTGACTACACAGGATAAAAAGATACCGCATATTTGATGCGACTGCTCATCTGTCCCCCATCAGTCTTCAAGTATAAATTTTATAAATGAATATTTCTATCCATTTCTTTTCTACAAATATCTCAACTGATATAAGCAATATCAATCGAGAAATAGTTTTTAACTGAAGTGCACACTCCTGATCCAGTTGGTTGCTTTGTATAATGTGAACTAAGCAAAAATAATTCTAAATCCAGTATTAATATAAATCCAGAATAAAAATTAATGTATGAAGAAATTTTTAAGAGTTACAAAAAATACCAGAATGAATCAATTACAGTCAAGATGTACTTGTTAATTCGGCTTTTTTTTTTTTTTTTTTTTTTTTTTTTTTTTACACTCACTATCCTATGGTCTCTTTTTGCAATCGAAGGCTAATTCGATTGGGATTTTATTAAAGTCAACTTCGAGTTACAGTCTGTAATTGAACTTACAAATTAATGAACTGATTAGATAAAAAAAATTTCATCTACCAGTACGACGATATACTTGGCAGATTCAAAAATAAGAAATTAATGAAATGTCGAATTAGAAAGGGTTCGTATGTACTTTATATTTAATTTATATTATAAGTATAAAGCACAAATTTTAAAATCTTATGAACGCGTAATTGATCATAAGTATCGAGAGTGTAATTATATTTTAATTTTGAATAAGTACACTTAACCATAGTGGCAAACTTATTTTGCCCCAACATACTTTCTCAATACCATTTCTCTGCTTGGTCAATCGAATGAATTATACTATTTCTCACATGAACACGTTGAACACTATGTAATAAAATAACAATAGGTACACATTTCATTGGAACTTTAATTTTCAACTAAATAGACTTTTTATCCAATAAATTTTTTTTTTATTTACCGTAATAAATTATGCTTGATAAGATAAATGTAAGTAGCTCTATGGTCATTTTTTTTTTACCCATGAGGACTAAATTGACCAAGAGATTAACAGTTTCAAGTGGATTCCAAGACAATGATTTCCATTTGGCAGGGAAATGTTCTCAAAGTCGTGAAATTTCGAATTAAAGGTAAGAGCTCTAATTTTTTTTCAACTGTCAGTAAAAAGGGGTAATTCTTCCAGCCTGTTTTGAAAGTAAAACATTCAGTATCATAATTTTCTTTAAATATGCAATAGGACCTGTTTATACAAATTATACTGGGAGATTTGCATTCATTAACTTCACTTGTATGGAAAATATTCATTTTTATTCCAGTGTAAATGTCCAGCATGTAAAATTCAAACAATGGAACTGAAGAACACACATTAGAAAAAACTATTTCAATTATCTATAGTTACTTAAGTTTACTCATATGCATTTATTGAGATCAAATTTGAGGGGAAAGCAGTGCATATTGTTTGAAATAAATGGCGATATAAAAAAATGTATCCTTTTTACCATCATTTAAGAAAAACAATTGCATCATCAGAGAGATCATTTGATAAAGTTTACACAGATGAGATTTTTATTAGATCTTATTTTCCATATTCGGTAATCCCACAACTGATCCATTTCTTCCGTTTTTATGAATGATGTTTATTTCAACGAATTTATTATATAACCCTGATGATTGAAAATGTGATAATATACACGAGGTCATCAGCACGCACTTTGAACTTTAATTTTATCTAGAATGGTCAAAAGAAAGAGAAATAGATTTTACGCTTACATAAGTTAATATCTATCCTCTTAGCATTAAAAAAGAGATAGAATTGAACAAAACCCGTTGAGTCACCATGCCACCCAAGTATATAGCTATCTTAAACATTGAAGGGCACTGCACAAGAACTCAAGTTAAATTTCTTCAGTATTTTTCAATTTTATACAGGTGCATGTTTATGAATATATTTTCCGCTTGTTAAACATGAAACAACGAGATGAGAAAAATTATACAACTGGCACTGAATCATCTTTTGCAAATGATCCATGTCGAAGTTTCGCTCGCTAATTTAGAGGAAATTTCATTAACCTTTATCGCATCGTTGCACAGTTATTAATACAACTGTATTTTTATCATGAGATACATATATGAAAATGGCTGTTTCAATGCCATATTAGAAACAAAGAGTAGGGAATCTTTTTGCTTTTGAAAGTAAAATTTTTCACTGTAATATAATTAAATGACGATCATCAGGAATAGATCTAGAAAATTCTTGGTTATCCTACACTGAAAAAGCTTTAAGTTCCTCAAAATCAAGCTCAGAATATATGCATGCATTCGATTTAACAATCCATGTACAAGAACATGTATAGTAAAAATATTTTCTTAAAGTAAAGATGGATACAATGGAAAGAGAAAGAAACAGTCTAGCGTATAGGTGATAAAAGCATTAAATTTAGATGCAAAAAAAAAAAAAAAAAATGAAATAAATATAAAATATTAAAAAGAATTTGATAAATAGATTGAAATGTAAATAAAATTGTAAAAACACCTTTTTGCAAAAATTGTTCAATAAATATGAAGTTTTTGATGAATACTGAATAAATATGAATATGAAGTTATTTCGTAGTTTTACATGATTATGAAAGGAGATAGAGTAAACTAGCAATACTGAGGATAGATTAAGAAAAACTTTATAATCTTCATAATTAGTATCATAATTTTTTTTTTATAGTTTTTAAATAATTATAGTAATACTCAAATAGAATTAACTTATATATTATATACAATGACAAATTTAAAAGTATTTCTAGTTTTGGGTGGAGAGCATTCACCAAAAACCGGAAACATTTTTCCAGTAAGGCATTATTTAAACAACTGTAGTACTGCATAGGTCTAAAAGCAAAATTAATATAGTTTAAATTAATGTAATGTTCATATTAGATGAATTACTTCATGTTAATGATTATTATATATAAGGTAAGTTCAATCATGTTAATTATGACTGAACTTACATTAATGACTGATAATAAATTCCGAACTCATCGCATGTGTAAATTTAAGTTTATCTGTTGAGCCATATCCAAAATTACTGAGTTATATATTTTATAGCATGCAGTAAATTAATTAATATTTCAATCATACGAATATTCATTGTGACCATTTTTGTAAAGGAAATGCAATCTATCATAGCTCAAAATTGATGTTCGCAAACAAAATATAGCATCCCCATAGTTTTTTCAAATTTTAACTATTCAATTTTAGAAGCTTCAAATGTTACAATGAGAGTGATTGAAGGTAAATAAAAAAATTAAGTCATCATTAGAAAGTATTTAATAACCAAACGGTATAAGTATGTTGATACTATCAATAGTATGTAGAAATAAAAATTTTCCCGAGTATTGATATGAGAATAAAGATGCGAAGCACTTTAATGAAATGAAAAATTGTGGCTTCCGGGTTCGAATCCCACGTCGGTTATGTATGTTACTTTCTGTGTTTTTCTGTCCTTTTCTGTGATGATATATGAATGTGACCCACCTTATAAACGGGTTTGTGGTGGTATGGCACTCGTCTCTGTGACTTGGTTTACAGGTGCCGGTTAGATTACGACAAATGAGTAGTAGTTTCCGGACTTGGTGAAACGGTTAGTTACCTAAGTGCCCACCGTTGTTAAAAAATGAAATGAAAGAAAATTAACTTGAATAATATTAGCAAAAATGTTAACAATTAGCGAATTCTGTTGTGCATTCATTGTGTTACTTTCCCCTGAAAATTACCATTCTAATATCAAGTTACAGAACATGAAAATTTTATAAAAAATAAATTAAATTTGTTAAGTAAATTTTTTTCATTGGACTAAAATTACTTCTCAAAAGGCATTCATTGCAGCAAATAATTACTTTAATGAGACTGATTCACGATACAAGAAATAAGTTTGATTGATAATGAAATAAATTGCCATAAATTACTCATCTAATAAGGATAATTTTATCCAATAATTACTACATGATTATATCATTTAAGAAAACCTAATTTATTTCATGTAAAGATTAAGTATCTTACTGTGTTATGTAACACTTTCGACAGACAAATCAATAAGCAAAATGTACTTCTTTAATAGTATAATAGCAGAATATTATGGAATGGAAATGAATTCTAAGGCTTCCAATTACTACGACGTGACTGCAATTAAAATTATTGAACTAATCTGAATAATTCAGGAAAACAAAAGTATTCTTTGAAAACTGGTTAGATTTCGCCAAGTTAAATAGAAGATTAACTGATTTATTACTTTATGGCTTTGCGCAAACAATTATATTAAAGTACGTGACAGGAATGAAATACTCACCTCCAAAAATTTATCTAAAATATAATTTAGAAATTTAAGGAATTGTGAAATGATAAATAGTTAATGAATAGTATGTCTATTACATACCATATTATTACAATTCTTCATACTAAAGTATGATTAAAACAGAATGAATCGCTAGAATATTTTTCAAGGAAAAACCGTTAAAAATAAATCTGTGTGTTAAATTTATTTTAAAAGAAAAATTTATTAAAATTTACAGTAAAGGGAATTTTATAAAGAAATAATATACAGTAAGAATTTACAAAGGAAATTATAAAAATTTAAAACTAAAGAAATAAAAGGTTTGGTGTGATTTTCGCGCTACGATTACTCCCCTCCCCCCACTCAGACATAAAATTAAATTTATAAAGATGTTATAGTTATGTGAACGCAGATCTTCCCCCACAGAAAAGATATAACTGTGATTAACTGTAAAAAAGAAATTTCTTAAAAGAAAGAAAAGTTACATTAGTGCAGCAAAGTAATTAATCACATTCTGTGTGCTGCAATCATATAGAATACACCAACAGAAATTTCAATAAAACTATCTTTATTAATGTGTTGAAAACTATGACATAAGAAATATTAATATTTATTCTTTTAAAAACTTTGATAAAATCTTATTATATTTAAACCATATGCTGTATTAATTAGTTTTAGATTATTTGGCATAAGAGACTAAGAAAATTTTATTTCAAATTCTATGCATACACATCTGAAGTAAACATTGCTAGGAAATATAAGAACAAATTTACGCTCCAATTGCACAGTTAAATATTAAAAAAAAATAAATAAAGACTTGGGCTACGAATGACATTTTTGTTACCTTAAATAATTTTTTTAAAATAATTTTTTTTTTTTTTTTTTTTTTTTTTTTTTGTAAAAATAGATAAGGAATTATTGAAGATTAAGGGAAGATAATGAGGCAAGCAAACTCAGAGTACTGAAAATGTCACACAGCCATGATAATCAATATATCTTATTTTAAATATTTGCCAGGATCTGATAAGCCCTGAAGTGTTTTCGAAGGATTGAGGTGGAATTGAATTCAATGAGATATTGGGGAAATAGAGTTATGTCTATGTATAGAGTCGTTGTCATAATTGTGACACTGCCGACTAGTTAGATTTACGAAAACTTAATTCAAATTCTTTAAGATCATTTATAGAATTAATATTTAAACCCCTTTTTATAGTTTCATTTTAAATAACTAATGTTTTAAATACCATTCAGGATATTTAATTTTGTGTGTAGTTTAATTCAAAAATGTTTTTAACTGAACATTTTAAAAATCTAAGATTTTGGATTTTTATTAAAATATCAAAGCGTTTGTAAAAATTCTGAGCCTTACATAATTAAAATATAAAATATTTTTCCAATGCAAATAATTTTATTATAATTCATTCAATTTCAATTTATAAATGCCTTTACGTCATTTTATTAACTTTTGAAATTTCATAGAGAATCTTTCAATTTTGTGGTAAATTATATTTTAAAACAGTTTAACCACTTGTTTGTATCAGTCACGTATTTGTAAATTATGGATTTGTCATCAAACTTATATTTTTTTCCAAAATGGAAACGAATCTTATTTTTAACTCTTGATATATTTTTAGATTATCTTGATAAAATAATAGTATAAATAAATAAATAAAAACTTGAAGAGATCAAATATTTGCACAGTATGAAACGAAAATTTTTAATGGCATAATATATTCTGTCACGTAGGAACAAATCTTTGGAAACATTAACTTGATGTTGACCTATTTGCATTTGTTCGCCTTGGAAAAATTCATCAATCTTGTTTTTTCCCCCTTTTAAAGAATCTAGTCTCCTCTTATTCCAAAAATGCAGAACATTCAGTAAAGACTTGTTTTTTAAGTATTTTCTTCTGTCTCACAGTAGGCCTCCAACTTATCCTGTTTTTCTAACATAGCTGTGAAGGCTACGATGGAACTCTGCAAGTTGGCATTAATGTTATATAAAGTCAGTTCTTAAAAACTTCATTTTCAAACAATGGAAAATATTTCTTTCGTGATGGTGTTTCAGATCTTACCTTTAAATAGCTCTCTTGTCAACATGAATATTAGAGTAATATTTAAATAGATGAACCTAGTTAAAACAATTTGAAATTATCTTCATTTGAAAAAGTAATTTTTCTTATATTTCTAAAAATATTCGTAGAATTCTCAATGAGAAATGCACTGTTTTGTTTCTTTAAGTAAATTATAGAAAAAAATCTTCATTGAACTAATAGTTTAATATTTTTGAATTAATTGAAAAGTCCTTTAAGTGTAAATAAAATTTTAGATGACTATAATAACAGATTTCCTCTATACATCTTAATAGTTGAACTTATTTCTTATAGAAAAATTATCTGAATGAAAAATTTTCTATCAAAGGACATTCTTGTTATGATTAAAATTTTAAATTAATAACTATTTAAGTGTTTCTCACGCACTATAAAAATCTCGTACTAAGATACTATTAATGGCATAAATTTTGTTTAAAATTTTGTCGTGAGTCGTGCAGTAGTTTTTGAGAAAAAGTTCTTTTATTTTTCGTGCGAGCATTAATCACACAAAGACTTCCGTTTAACGTGAACGCCGAATTACCACAAACTATTATACTCAAGGAATAGTTGATTGCGTGCAATGGAGCGAAGTCTAGAAAAAGATAAGTTGCGCCAACCAGAAGAGTGAATCGAATCCACGAACTGTTGAACTGATGCTATGCATTAGGCTTAGCTGGGCATGAGTTAGCAGTTTAATGCTTAGCTCTCTAGTTTTCCATTTCTAATCATTCTTTTCAAAAGCAATTTGAAAAAAAAGGAGATATTTTTTTTAATATTAAATATTGTTATGTATATTTAATGTCTTTTTTTTAAATGAAGTCTCATGAGCTTCTTAATATTAAATACTTCTAAATATTAAATTACTGCAGTCACACAAGTCTTCTTCATATTAAGTTTTTTATAATTACTTTAACTGATTATCTTCGCATGTTTTCCTCATAATTATATTTAACTTTCGCAGCATATTTAGTTATTCTGTCAAATACAATTTTCCTTTTATTAATTTTTCTTTTACAAACTAAATTTGCAATATGAATTCACAAAATTATTAAAAAATTAACTCATGAAGGAAAATTATTCTAAGCGAAATATATTCACGGTTAAAAAAATTAAAGAAACAGTAAATTAATTTAATAGTGCTAAGGTGACTGGTGTACAGCTTTCTGGAAAATATGTATAATGAATAGCATTTAATATATACATTGATTATTATAGCTGAAATGAAGAAGAGAATTTAACTCATTTGCATAAATATTCCAATTATTTTAATGCTGATTTATTTCTTTTACATTTAATGAAAGAAATGAATACTTTGTTAACACAAGTTTCTTAAATTGGGTAGTATAATTTGCTATTGGAAAGAAAGAAGAATGAACTACTTAATGAAATAATTGAAAACTCTAATATTTAATTACAAACAAATCAAAAATAATATGAAATCTGTTCATAATTCGATTAAAACATAGTAATATCAATTTTTGTTCATTTTAACTGAAAATTTAAGTAATTTTGTAGAAGCAAAAAATTATAGACCCGAGGTTTGGTTTGTTTGTCGCTCAACGGTCATTCTTTTGCACAGGAGGGCTAATTAGACCGGGACCTACGGTTTAAAGTGTATTCCGATCCACTACAAACATCCATGCCTAAAGTACTTAAAATGATGCCCAATGTGGGATTCGAACCCACGAACTGTTGAACCGAAGGCAAGAGCGCTACCCATTCGGCTGCCAGCTCAGCAAATATAGACTCGAAGGCTACAACAGAGAAAGCATGGTTAAAAAATGAATATTTTTCCTACATTACATCACTCACATATTACTTAATGAAAAATAACATTCTAAAAGTTCAATTGTAAGTTATATAATTTTATGATCTGTTTTTAAGAAAGAATTCACGACTTATAAGGGCTTTTAATAAAAAAAGTTTGGCAATTAAAAATAAATTCGCTATGCCTTGGCTAATTTTGTTTGTCCCTTAGTGGTCATATTTTTTGGTATCAGGACTGATTAAGCCAAAACTTCAATGCAAAGTTGATTTCGAATCACTGGAAATATCCTTGTGTATGGTAGGTATTAAACCTATGAACTGTAGAACCGAGTACCAAAACGCTTACTGTTTAGTTAACAACTAAGTATGAATGCCTTGAATAATAATAAGCTATATTTATTCATTTTGTAAATTGATTTTCAGGAGTACATAATATTTATCAACTATTGAACTCCATTATTCTTTATTCAATAACTCCTATAAATAGGCTGAGACGAAAAGGCAATTAAACAATTTTATTCAACAAAAAACTGATTAAAATAGAAGTAATCTAAATTCTATTCAAGGCTTTTGTAAATTATTCATCCAAAGAGTAATCAAAGAGTAGATTGTTCTTATGATGATTGACACACCTTTCTAATGGAAGATGTTTGAATACATCACAGATTTTATTTGGATAGATTTTACTGAATAAGATCATTAGTTAATCTGTTGAAACACATTCGTAAAAAAGAACAGAATATATAATAAAAAAAATGACTGCTTAATTACATATATGTGTATAATACATTAAGTGATTAATTGCAATATCTCTACTTTAACATTAAATTAAGAAAATAAATTTTAGAAGACCAATGTGTAAGTTTTTCAAAAACTATGACAAATTCAACCTTCAGCTTAAGATTGAAAATAGTTTCTTTTTTAAATAACACAGAATTGATTATACATTTATTTCATTTGTCATTTTGCATAAAATTCTCCCATAAAGAGGCCTAATAACACAAGGACTAAAAGTTTGTATTCCAAAACCGCAATAAACTTTAGCATCTGAAGTGAGAATCGAATCTACGAGCTGATGATTGAAAGCCGGAATCCTAACCATTCACATTACTTGCCCGGACGATACGAGTTGAATACCACATTAAGATAGTTCCACAGATAGAGAAATAAACTTCCATTATATATAGAAAGCAACCATTAAAGTATTTAATTATTTAATATTAACATAAAATTTAAGCGATTTCGAAAGAAAAAAAAGTTTCTATCTATAATAAATAAAATGAGACATTTTAATGTGGCAGTTTGCAAATTATGATATAGGAACATAAGCATAAATATTTGGTTTGAATCACTTGTCACTCAACAGTTAGTTTTTACATATGAGAGTCAGTTTGGTTAAGACCAGTACATTGAAGCTGAAGATGGGAATCAAACCCACGAACTATTGAACTGAAGGTTAGAACACTAAGCATTACACTCCAGCTTGGGACGTAAAATTTAAAGATAAAAGATTAGCCAAATTATCATTGTTAAGTATGAAATTATACTGAAGAGAAAATACTCAGTTTTTATTTTTAAATTTGCTTTTAGTTACATAATCACGAACTATTACTATTCTAGAAATGATTTTAAAGATACATAGAAAATTTTATATATTATTTAAAACCCTTCCTTATATAAAAAATTCATTTTTGACTAAAAATTATTCATTTGTTGCTAAAAAAGAATAATTTAAGTATGAGATTACTTTTAATAGACTCTAATTTTCTAAAGAAAACAATTCACAATACAAGGAAAAACTTAGATTCCATATCATATAATCAATATCTGAAGAATATGGAAAAAATCCAGATAACTTACTCAGTGTGCCCCTCAATATTAAACATATAGTTTATCCCTTACTGAATACTGTATTTGCGTTAAGACCAGTGTAAGAGAGCCAATAACTATGAATTTTTTAACCATAAGTTGTTTCTTTGATGAGATATTTTATCACTTATTCATGCTAGTCTAGTATCAATATACGTGGTTATGCACTCAATACTTACAGTTGATACTTTTGGTGGTTTTGGGGAATATATAATAAGGTTGGAAATTAATCATATAAAACGTTTGAGAATTTCAAACTTGCAGATATAAAAATTGTAAAATATTTAAAGTTTTGCTAACCAGTGAAAAAGTATATATAAGCATAACTTTAATTTAAAATGGGTACAATTTTACTGACTTTTATTATATGTTCAATAGCTTATAATAAAAAATTCTAGATATATTTTAAGTAAATATTAGCTTGAAGTTATAATTTTTAAATACATTGAATTCAGTTTAATTTTAGGACAGGACAATTAAATGGGAATTGAAAAAAAATATTTTGAACAGTTTCATTTCTTTCAAAAAGTATATATAAACTAATATTTATTCAAATAAATTTACATATAATATTCTAGAATTGGCATATTTTTGATAACATTCTCAATAAAAGCATGTATATTTGCACTCAAATATTTGGTTTGTTTGTCGCTCAACGGTCATTTTTTGCACACGAGGGCTAATTAGACCGGGACCTACGGTTTAAAGTGAATTCCGAACCACTACAAACATCCATGCCCAAGGTGGGATTCGAACCCACGAACTGTTGAACCAAAGGAAAGAGAGCTAACCATTCGGCTACCAGCTCGGCTTCGCACACTCAAAAGAGGAATACGTGAAATTTACTTATATTGTTAACAAATGAACGTACTATCCGAAATTAAGTTTACAGCAAAGGTATATCGAATTGAGTGAACATGATTACATTTTTAATTTTGTAAATATGGAAGCGAATTAAATCAATACATAAGGCTGCAGTTTGAAATAAGTCTTCGTGTCACATCGCATAATTTAAATGCTGGGCGAAGTCTTCAAAGTTTTGCGAGAGTAAAAGAATTCGAGGTAGCAGTAGGTAGGAAGAATATTCAATTATAATTCGAGAATTAATGAGATACCAAACGAAACTCCCTTCGGTTCTTAAGATCTACTGAAGCCAGTGAAAGAGAATTTCGCTTCTCCCCAGCATGACATATAATCCAAGAAGGTTGTCAACAAAAATCTTGCGTTTTTAAAAGATGTCAAGGTAGAAACCTTGGCTTTTTCAACATATTTACATCGCAAAGATTCAGAAAATGAATAACGAAATCAGATGTAGAGTTTAATTAATTCGTATGCGAGCAGCGGGAGAAAAATGTAATTAATTGAGGTTTGTTCTCTCTATGAGTTAATAAAATTTTCTAGCTAAAAACTTATTAAATTTTGAGTAATACGATATATCTGTTGTGACTTACTGTTTTAATATAAATTATATTGAAATACCTAATTTTTTTTAATTTTAAAAGTATATTTAAATTTTATATGACTATAATTATATTTTAAAAAGAGAATAATAAATTAAGATTTTGCAGGTTTTACTCTACGTTTTGAAAATCTACATTTTAAAAGCTTTATGAAATTTAAAGAGTTCTCTCGCAAAACAAAATTTCAACATATAGAAGTACAAAAATGATAAAATGCATGAAAGTATACTGTGTGTGTTAACAGAATTTTGTTTAGTTCTATTTTTAAACTTTTCGCGAGTACTTTAACTTAAATTTCAACCACAACAAACACAATTTTAAATAATGTTTTAATAATGGTTTGAAACAAATTATTCAGACATTTTTATAAAAGTAATACTTAAAAATGTTTGATTAAATTATACACAAGACCTTAAAAATGCTTAAATTTACAAATATTGCATTAAATATTTATTATAAGCAAAAATTTCAGATTTATCTTTCAATAACAACTTTATGGCTGAGAAATTGTTAAAATAACATACTAACAATAACCAGAATTCGTACATCCAAACAATCTGGAAGAATAACAAATCAGCAAAAAAAGTAAATAAAAATGCTAAGTTATTACTTTGAATAAATCAAATAATTTTACGATTTGAAATTCGAGTAATTTATTTTGCAAATTCTAGTGATTTGAAAAGGACTTTGAATCCATGTATATTTTCGAATATTTTATTTTAAGAGAATTTTAATTTATATGCATAAAAATCACACAATTAAACATAGTTGAATATAATATTTAAGTAGATTTAAGTTATTACATTTTTTATGCCTTTTAAGACCCATTTATTACTCACATAGAAGGATTTTTGATTCACTTGTGATTAAATTTTACTAAAGTAAATATTTTTAAGAGTATTAAAAGCAATTTACCATATTTTGTTGCAGCAACAGAAGTATATAATAGAAAAATCACATTACATAAAAGTATAAACTTAAATCCAATCCTTTTAAAAAAAAATGGAATTTAAATTCGCATAAATGCAACAATTCTATTCAGCAAAAATGCTTAACTCAAATACCTAACTTATTGTTTCGCAATAAGTGGAAACGCATGTCTGTTTGCGGCTGAAACATAAAGAGCTTCCTGATATATAAACCAGAATGAAAGAAAGAAGGAAAAAAAAAAGCAGTTTGTGGTTCATCGAACTTATCCCACCTGAAAGTAATATACGCACTTTTGCAGAGACATATAACTGTTTAGTAACCTATAGCGGAAGCAAGTCTTTCTTAGTAAACATTGCTTGTTTAATAACAAAATCATGACACTTTTGTTTTGTTTAATGTTGATGATATCCTAGAGTAAATAGTAGATCACTTTCGAAGGATATAAAAATGTTTTTTTTTATCGCACAGCTAGCTTTAAACAGTTAGTTAGAATATTATCCGATTATTCGGATAATATTCGAAACGCTTAAAAGTTTTTAAGGTGAATTTCTACTTCATCTTTTGTTTTTAAAATCTATATTTAATTTTCTTTAATATGTGTTTATAAGAATTTCAAGCCCTAACAACTGATACTGCTCAACAACTTTTAATTATAAGCACAATGAGGTGAAAATGAATAGAATATTTGAAACCTTAAAATATATAACATTTCGAATATTTCTATTTTAAAAATGAAAAAAATTAGCAATATTTTTTTAAATATATAAATATAAGAACAAATACTATATCCAAATTTACTAGGTAAAATAAAAACTAGATTGTAAAATAAATTTTGTATTAACCAAACTTAAAATTTAAATTATGTAAAAAATTAACGGCATAAGAAATTTTTTTTACAATTATGGTAGTTATCGCTGAATGACATTTTACAAAAGACACTTTAAATTAAAAATTAATAAACTTAATAATACTGATGAGCTAGTAAATTTTAATATTGATTTTAATATATGAAAAGAATTTAAATCAATTATTTGAAAAATTAATATTAATGAAGTAATAAATTTTCATTAATTCATCAATATTATAATAATAAATAAATTTGACCTCTGAGATAAACTAATAGACTTCATGTAACTTTAGAAGCTAAAAATATTATTCAACACATTATAATCATGCATTATATTAACAATTATTAAAATTTATCCAGTTACAGTAGTTTGATTACTAAGAAATTTACTAGAATTATTTTAGTACAGCATTTTTTGATTCTTTTATCACACTTTAAGAACTTCTACATTAACTATTGAATTGAAAACATGCTTTCCATAGCTGCATCACGAAAATTACTTTTATACTTTTATGAGAAATCTTAATATTGTGTAGACTTTTCATAAAATATCTATCAATTTCTTACGTCTCGTAGATATTTTCAAATTTTCGTAGATATTTCTCTTACATATTTTACGAAAATTTCTCCACTAAATATTTTTATTTTTAAATATTTAGTGGATAAAAATGGAACGTATTTTATCAATGGAAAAATGGAATGATAATCTTTATTCTGATGTCAAGGCATCATTAATTTGGGGAAATTCGATTGGAAAAAGAGACAGATTTAACTAATAATTTGGAAATAAGGTTTATGGAAATTCTCAACATATGAAGAGTTTCAAATACAATTTTTCCTCCTAAATACATTTTCACCATTATTTGCTTTAAGAATATTCTTGATATTTATATAAGTTTATATTGAACATTCTAAAGTTTATAGTAAGAAAATAAAATATCACTTACTAAATCCGTAAGAAGAGTAAATTTCCTTTCCAAGTGAAGAAGCGAATAGAAATATTATTGATCTAGGATCCTAATCCATCAGTAGAAAATTGAATCGTCAAATACAGTCTTCAAGGTAAAATTGATTTTTTTATAATCAGTTTAAAGATATCGTGTATTCTAAAATATTTTGATTTTCGCATTGCTTCTCTCCACGGATTATTACTTTCAAATATCCCTTTCTTATAAACTGGTTACTGTCGATGTCCACACACACAAAACTTTTTCTTCCTCACGCAAAGAGATCACGCAAACTTAATTCAAAATAAGCTCTTCAAAAAGAATAGTTACAACCATGTTTCTTAGGATCGGGGATAAAAAAATTCTTAATAATTTAAATCTAGTCCTTAAACAGTGATATAGATTAACTTATTTTAAAAATTTTATTCATTATTAGTGTAATAAATAAATAAATAGGAAAACTATAATGATGCAATATTGGATGCCTGTTTATTTAGAATACTTTTTAAGTTGCCGACTTTTGCCGAATGAAAATCTGCTAAAACACATCTAATTGCTTCTTATTTTTGAATCAGGATCAGGTGACGAGATTAATAACTGAGCTGGCACATTCCTTTCCATACCACAATACTCGAAATACATTCTGACTACAACATGTTTTATGTGCCCAAGTCACCATTAGTGTAACACAACAGCTCTTCTGGCTGGGTCAGGCTGGGTCAGGTGTAGAACCCTCATCTCTCAGTCATGAAACGACGCCTTTTCCAACTGGGTTATATGACCATAGGATACCTATTTTTGAAGCCATTAAACACAGCCTGCCACTGGTATTTCAAGGACCTTGTTAGAATGAAAACATTGACACATGCGTGGCCTTCTCCTCCCCACATGGAGCTCCTCTCATACCTGTGGAGAGCTTTGTTTATTTATCACTCTAAAGTCACAGTTTACATACAAAGGTTAATTTAGTCGGAATCTACTATTTAAAGTGGTTTCCGAAACATTACAAAGAAAAAAGTTTAAGATGCAGATCGAAACCACGAATTACTGAACTGTATATGAAGATAGGGCATTAACTATTCAGCTCAGCACACCAGCGGAACGACATGGGACAATGCAGAATATTTTGATGTGTATAGGTCTACTCAGCATGATTGTCTTTGGCGGTATCTAATATGACTACATACATAGTATAATATATATATATATATATATATATATATATATTATATACAGTATATATATATATATATATATATATATATATATATATATATATATATATATATATATGTAATTAGTATTAAAATAATAATGAAATGTAATGAGTTCACATTATTATATAAACCCTGAAAAGATGGGGAAAATATGATTTCTGTTAAAAATGTATACCATAGTTTCATTCAGTAATTTAAGTTTAAATGATAACTACAATAACCGCAAGCATTATAATTAATTAAAATATTAATTTTGCTAACTTCTGCATTAGTTAATTCTCAGTTCATTCATTAGCCTTGGGTTACAACGTGCATCAAGCATAGCAGATAGCCTAACATCCAGAGAGTTTAATTTGGAATTTCTGTACTAGCCACTTAGTTATTGAACTTCCTGCAGTCCTAATGATTGGATCTTAGACTATTATTAATAGCCTAAAGCGAAACGCTAATGCAACGTTAATTGGAATCACTAATGTGGGAGTTATTTGAGTTATAGCTCCTGACAATAAAGATGAAGTTATCGTAAATTATATATTTTTCATAGTGGTATGTTTGTAAGTAAAACGTACAAAACATTAGATTTTTATAAGGAAAAATTAATATAAAAATACTTTATTATTTTTTAAGTACATGGGGAATGCGATAGAATGAAGCCGGCCCAACCGAAGGTAGGTATTCGGCAAATAGGTAAGTACATGCGGAAATATAGTTATATATTATTATTTATCAATATAATATATGGAGATATTTATGGCAATATATAAAGCTCTTCAATAAGATGTGAATGCTCGCAACTCACACCTTATTGACAAACAATTTGAAGAGTTATAATGAAATATATATTAATATAATTTTTATATTATATATGTTATATATATATATATATATATATATATATATATATATATATATATATATATATATATATATATATATATATATGATACACACACATCCAATAGTTATTAAAATTCAATATAAAATACAGTAATTAAATATGCAAACTCATTTACTGGAGCTCTACAAAGCGTCGTATCAAGAAGTGATTTCAAATGAATTAGTTTGGTTTGCTTTTCAATCTGAGGTCATGTTTTGTTCATGTACGAATATTCTGCCGGGTCACGTGTTTTGAAATCCCTACGTAATTATCACTTTAGATAGGTTTTCACTTCCTAATATATTCAGCCAAAACTAAAATGAATTCTTACTTATAATGAATTAAAACATTAGTTTTTTTAAAAAATTCATTTTAGAAGGAAGCAATGCAATTCTCATCCTTCGACTCATTCAATTCATTAGATTATGATTGTGGCTTACCCACACAAGAATCATATGAGATCCCAACGTATTTTAATAAATGAATTTGGAGAGAGAGAATTTCTGGTCAATGTATTATATATATTGATTATTTCAGAATTCCTCCCATTTCTAATGACAATATCTTTCACTGTCAATAGCTTTAAGTGAAATGCTAACGCATTTTAATTAGAATTTCTAACATGAGAAGTATTTTAATTATGGTTTGTGGCAGCAATAATGAAGTTGTCTTAACTTTTTCGTAGTTATGTTACATCAAAAATTAAATTTTGATAAATTGGTAAATATAATTGAAAATGTTTTATAAAAATAAAAATTTTTTTACGTGTAGAAATGGCTATATATTTTACGATTTGTTCAAATGAAGTTTTTATACATACGACATCAGCAAAATATAATATGGGTTTTAATTATTCTTTGTGGATCTTATAAAAATACATGTAATATTTTATATAAATAAATTAATTTAAATTTCATTTTATCGCAAATAAATATATTTAAAATTTAAAACTAATCAGTAGAATAGGACTATGTAGGTTTGTCTAGGGTTAATGATATTTACACATGTTATATAGAATACACATAAGGATGACAGCACTTCCAAGGTCATTGCTGAGATATTTTTTTTAAGGATATTTAATTGAAAATATGGCAAAACTATTTTACATGCAATTTTTATATGCGTTATCTATAAGAATTATACAATGTCAGTTTAATCTTCTATTGAATTATTTTCAATACCTCTAAAAAAAGTACCACAGAAGCTGAATGGGAGGACAATTACCGATAATAGGTTCAATACATGATCCTGCTGAGAATTTATACTCTTTAACAGTGACTCAAAAGAACCATATTTTCTCAGTTGTAGTGTGAAAATGATGATTCTAGCTCAAGTGCTGATCTGGTCATTTGACCGTGGTCCAAAAATAGGATGCGATTGGCTGTGTGTATGAACTTTAATTGGCAAAAACAGACATCTAATAAATTGTTACATTAACCTAACTTAACTCACAAGGAAAAAAATATATGAACATGGAATACATTTAGTGTAAGATTCCTCCAATAATCTGAAAGATATTGATATCACATATACAAAATGTGTAAATGAAACAGACATTGAATTTTTGGGACTCAGCAAGACGAATCGCTTACGAAATGACCAATCTGTGAACTTACTTAGAATAGAAGTAACAGTAGTTGTACAGTGGCGGTGTAAAATAGCAAGTACTCACCGATCATTAGCAGAAATGTCATTCTTATAATTTATATAATTCTTATCATTTATATGACACCAAAATGTGCACAAAATACAAAAATACACAGGATTCTCCTATTCTAAAATCATGTTATTCCGTACCAAAGCAAAATATTTAAAGCTGGTTAGTTTGTTGTTCTACGCGATCATATTTGGCAAGCGAGATTTAACTCTAATTTGACATATAGTTGAAATTGAGAATACAAACCTGCAACAAACAGGGATTCAAATTAACATTTATGACCTGAAGATCAAAAAAGATAACCCTTTAGCTTATATTTCAGCTATCTAAAGAGGATATAAATGCGATGCACAACGAGAATAACTTTTACAAACAATACAATAGTTCAAACGTTTCATATGATTCTGAAAACATTTTTTTGACTTAAAATAAAATTTTGTTTTCTTCTCATTTACATACTTAAACGCAACTGGTCTATAAATTTACAGAATGAAATATAAATAAAACACTAATAAAGTTTAAAATTTCCTCGAGTTTGGGCTATGGGTAACACTTATAAAAAAAGTTAGTCTTTTATGGAGCCTTTATTTCACTCTCCAAGCCTAAAAAATCTTGGAAATAATTTTCTTTTTATTTCCTTTTAATAGAAAATAATTATTTAGATGACATAACAGTGTATTGTTGTGCAAACTATATTTTTCGTATACGATACAAATATTTCAGAGTTATCATTGTGATGCAAAATTATTAAAACAGTTTAATTCAATAAGATTGTGTTAAATTGTATCCATTTAAAATAAAATGAAAATATCTCAAGCAGATTCCGAAAAGCCCTTCAACTTAATTCAAAGTTTTTTTCTTCTTTTAAGTGGCTGAAGAATTCTTTGAGTAGATCGTTGAAAAAATTGTATTTATATATTTAAAGGCAACCCAATAAAACCGACAGCTTTTTATAATTTTATCACATCATTATTCAAAGCTTAACGCAGCTAATTTTTTTTTTATCAAATTGCAAAGTTAATTGCAATAAGCTAATTCTTTACATTTTTTACTTGCTTGCTATTTCTTTCGTTAAACGAAGTTGCTCCTATTAAAACTGTAAAGCTCAATGAATATTTAAAGATAGCTTTGTTTTTAAAAGAAATTATTCAATGTGGAAGAGTCTTTCGCGGTGAGATATTCATAATATTATTCATTGAAGTTAAACACGTAAAATTTTCAATGTAATTTGTCGTTTCCAATATGATGTATCACGTTTAACGCTATTTGCTTAACAAAAGATTTTCTGTCGTTTTCCAGCAAAAACAGCTTGATTTTTGTCATACAGTGAATTGTCAGTTCATTTGAACGAACAGCGATAATTTCATTAATGATAACAAGAAGGAAATGTAGTGAATTTATGATTTTTTCCCCTCAAAACAGAGAATAAAACCACTTGTTTAAAAACGCTTATTAATACAACTTGTTTATGATAAAATTTTGTTATCAAATAAACTTACATTTTAAAGCGTCTCAAGATGTGAAATATCTCAGATACAGTTTTCAACAGTGATTTAATAGATTTTATTAAACAATATCATGAAATAGCAGAAAAATCTCTTATATTTTAAATAATAAAATATTCGACAAGTAGATTCTATTCTCTTTAAAAAAAGGTACATTTACTTCATATCAGTATTTTCTCAGTTTTCATATTAGCTTTGCATTTATTTTAACAAATTCATTATTTTGTATTTCTAAAGAAAACTGTCGGAGTTCTTAGAAATTAGTTGCATACCTATACATAAACTTTAGTATCTAAGGGATTACAAATCACAAGAATAAATATATAAATGGAATTTCCCTCAAGCGCGCGAAATGCAAAAATTACTATCATATACAAGGCTGGATTATGATGCTGAAAAAAAAATAGAAAACAAAACAAGCATAGTATTAAATAATTGAACCTTCTTTTTCCTTATTCAGTTATCAAAAAGGCCATTGTATTCGACTTTTTTGAAACATTGCAGATGTTGCCCTTATCGATAACGAAAATTTCACTTGATTGAAATGAAAGAAAAATCACGTGAATTGCTTTCTTCTAAACAAACAATTATTATAAGATGGATGAATTATTTAAGACCTCAATGCAATTTTAGAAATATTTGATTTTTTTCCTCCAGCAGAGAGAGGTGTATTTCAATAAGAAAAATAAGATTTATTTTTCTTATAGCAATCCTTTTTAATTCAAATCCATGTTGTATCAATATTAATGACATTTTCCAACTCAGCAATCTAGAACGAATTAAAAAAACTTCCATGGATTGTTAATGATTTTAAATATATTTTCAAAAACACTCACAGTATTGGTTTTATTATAATTATTGATTTCACAAATTTGTATGTTATAGGCTGCACAATAGATGCATACAATCTAAACGAATTTTAGAGGATAAATAGTAGTTTTTGATGATTGATCAAATAGTTTTTTTATTAGAAGTCGTATTTGGTATTTCTTTAAAACTTATGAATGCAGTTATTCAAGATTCAACATCTTGATATTTTATTTATTATTTCAATATATTTTTCTTTAAGTTTACAAACTTTGATAATGTTAATTTATAATTTTTACAGTATCTTTTGTGATTACAAGAAATTCAATGAAATTTAGATTGAATTAGATTTTATTCTAAAGTTTAATTTTTTCACCGATAAAGGAATAACTTTGACATTGGTGTAATTATTACTCTAATAATTTTGATTTACTTTCTTGCCTTGTTGGATACTGGATATTTTTTCATAATTATTTACTAATTTAAATTAATAATACAAAATATCTAGGCTAAGCTTTGAGAGTTAGTATGAATGTGAATTTTGAACATCATTAGAGCCAAATTATGGAATGTTAATACTTTTGCATTTAAATGCTGAAGTGAGCTTGTAGCTTCATTTTGGCACAAATTTTGATAATTGTAAAAACAGAAGACCAAGAATCATTCATTTCATTGTTAAAGAAGTAATTATTTAAATCTATATTCAAAGTTCAATTACTGAGTTTTCAAGTATTGGGAACGGCTCGCGTATTAAAACTGATCCAAAATCGATAAACCAGGAAAATTATTAGCTAAAATTTTAGACATTTTAGACATTTAGGCTTCGCCTTAAAAAAGAACAAAGTTAAAAAGATTCAGTTGGAACTACAAAACAAAGTGAAAAAGATTCAGTTGGAACAAATTCAAATAATTTTTTTTTTTTTTTTTTTAGCTGAACGGTTAGTGCTCTGAACAGTTTGTGAGATCGATTTTCATTTCAGCGTGGATGATTCTGATGTTTTTGGAAGCAAATTTAAACTGCAGGAGCGGAGCAAATTAATCATCGTGTGAAAAAAGCAATCGCAGAACGATAATCAAACCAATTTTACAATATTGACGGCAAGAAAACGATTAAATATTTTAAAATAAGAAAAACGAAATTTGAAATTTATGTCTATCAAAAACCTTATGTATATCAAAATATGTGAAAAAATTTAAACTATACGGCAATATAATATCAAGAAAACCATTTTTAGCGTTACAATAAAAAAAAATTCAACAGCATCACATATATTGTAAATTTAAACACTTTTCACAAAATATGCATTTATATATTTATTTGTAATCATTTTGAATACATTCTTTTTATTCTGAACATGCAAAACCATTGCATCATTGCTCTACACCCCACTTTCCCAATAGCTGCTTCATTAGATCTTTAAAACAAATCGAAAAAGAGAATCACTGACTCTTGTTCTTTCACCTGCGAAGGAAAGAACAAAGAAATGTCGAAGAGCAGCGTGAAATTCTTTTTGAGGAACGATTGCGTGACTTTTTCTATTAAGCAACTAAAAAATTCAAACCACGGATATCAAGAGCTTTTTTTTTTTTTTATTTTTTTAAAAAAAAAAAAAAAAAAAAAAAAAAAAAAGCGAGGGAAAGAGAGTGATTTGACACACTTTTTTTATTTTTTATTCGAGTGAATTTGTACCTTCTACCAGAATTTTTGCTTAATTTATTTTCTTTTTAATCAACTTGTATAACTAAAATGCAGTTTCTTGAAAAGGCACTGTAATCAATGAAAACATTACTTATGTAGGAATTTCTAACTTTAAATAAGTCTTTGACATTTAGACATATTACTGAGTGGACTTCACTACCTTAAAAATGCACAAACTTCTAAGAAACACCTTAAGTCATTAATAAGTGATTCAGTGTGAGATCATTCATCATAGAAAAGGAAAATTTAAGTAATAAACATTGTAGCATGGAAACAAAAAAGTATAAAAGTATCCGGATTGCAAGTGACGAAGAAAAGCAAAATATGCTGACTTTAATTATTTTATTCAAGTTGAATACCAATAGTTATCAAAAAACAGTTTATATACAAACGGCATCCAAATTTTTTTATCCATTTTGATGATGAAATAAAAAATTGCAGCTGAAGCTGATTTTACAAGTAAAAAAATGACACAGCTGTAACAGACGTAGGGAGAAAAAAAAATTCCGAATTGTAAGAAGTATAATGTACATGTGATGGATGTAAATTAATAATTTATTTGAGCACGGCTAAGAATAATATCAGAATAGATGTTTAAATTCGCGGTTGTGAAAAAGAATTGAAAACTTTACTTAGTGTTGAACTTTTGTAAAATTGCAACACATTTTAAGATTTGTTTTGCAGAAACTGCTATTCTAGTCAAAAGGTCAATTTCACTATCAATGAGATTCTTGAGAATAAGATTTTTCACGTCCCTCATTACACATCTTTTTTTCCTTGATGAAAGAAAGTGACGAATAGAGGAGAAAATAAAAGACTATCACGGTGCTAAAGAAATGGATTTATTTCTCCCATTTGTGGCCCCAAATGTTCTCAAAATAAAAGCGCTCCTTATTTGCGTAACACTTCACATTGCAACTTTATTAAATTCTTCGTTTTCATGAAACATCACTCAGGAGAATCAACAAAGCTATTTCCAGCAATTTGATTTTATTTTAACAAAATCAGTAATATTATCTATACACATTACTCGAGAATTCACAATTCCCTGACTATTTGGTTTCTTCTACAAAAGTACTTTCCATTTTGAAATCATTTTCTACAGAAATTTTATTAGAAAAAAAACTTTATCCAAATTAAATCTTGAAAGTTAAGAAGCCTCATTCATACATTTAGTGGAATACTAATGTCTGTATTACGTGAACACAAATGCATAGAATAAATAAACAATAAGATTTAAGAAATGGTAGTTTTTATGCCAAAATTACCACTTTTGTCCTGCGCATGTTTTAGTTTTATTAAATTAAATACATGCCATTCATACAATTACTAAATGATTCGGCGTGCGAATTTTGTAATAAATTTTAACAGTAACAGAGAGAGAGAGAAATATTTCTGCCCTTAAGATGTGGAAAAGTAAAAATAAATTAGTAAATATTCCTCAATAATTGGCTGCATGATACTAAAACATTTTACACTTGCCTTTCTAGTAGTTTTTTTCCAAAAATACTTTAAGCATAAGAATAGATGTGTGAGCTAAAAAGCAAAAATTAAGAAATTATAGAAATGAACAATTCTTTGCAGAAACTTTTTATAGTGTAAGTTATACATTAAGAGATATACAACAAAATAACCAAAGCCTTATAATGCACCATTTTTTGTAAAGAATTATAAACGTCAAAGTGTGTAACCAGTGTTACATTAAGTAACACCAGATGAAATTACCGAGGACGCAGTGATTGTCTACCAACGTTTAATGACTTGTTATGTTAGAAAGAAAAAGTATTTTTATAATTAGAACGGAATATAGGCATCATTAATATAGACAAAGTTAAATAAAACTTAATGCGAAATATTTAAAGAATTTCAGCATTCCATTAAGAAATAAAACTAAAAATACAATAGCTAAATATGTACTTTTTTTAGCAACACATCTAATCTTTTTTTTTCTTTTCGAATAAACTAATAATATGTATAGCAAATGTTTCACTCAAAAACATTTTTGAGTTTAAAAATGTTTATTATTCGATTCTTTAAGCATATTAAATGGAGAGAGAAAGAGAGAGAGAGAGAAATACTAACTACTATATTCTCTCTCTCTCTCTCTCTCTCTAGTACTCTAGTGAGTAGACGATTTACTTTAATTATTAACTCAATTTTATTACTAAAAAATGGGGTAAAAAATTCCTATTTTTAATAGTAAAATCGTGCAGGACACAAAAAGGCATTAAATACATTGCACCATTTTTAACAATTAATTCACATGCAAGAACTGCATTTTAAATGTAAATAATTCAATATTATATAAACTTTAAAAAATATCTACTAAAATGAACACAAATAAAGTATTTATGTCTTCAGTTTAGTCGCGACATGCTTACAGAAGAGAAAAAATAAATTTCGTAACGATAGAAAATGTAAGGAATTCAAGTTAAAAGTAGAATGAAAAGAAATTGAAGAAGTCGAGCGAAAATAATGCAGAAACGATATTTTTAAATTGCTTCTTTTTATATGGATACTAAATAGTTTATTGCTAAGTTAATATATTTCTTGTCGAGAAAGATTCAATTATGTATCTTACTAAAATAAAAACTTATTTTTTAATCTACAAGTCTATTCAATGGTTCATCTAAATGATATTATTTAATAAATGTAGATATGAAATTATTAATTGAATAATATTCATTACCCCTAGAATATAATTATATAATTAGTAGAAATGCTCCGCTAAAGGAAACCACATGATGAATTAATGAGACTGGGATATTTATTTGTCTGACAATTTCAATATAGGAATGGCAATAATACATTCCCCTTATAACCAAAAAGATTGACACTCGAATGCTCCATACATAATATTAATTTGTATCACAAAGGTTTATTTGTACACAATGAAAATTTATTGAAAATGTTAAATTAGAAGCACATTTCCTCTGTATCTAGAAAGAGGAATTTCATAACATAAATTCAAAAAAATATCCTTTTCTTTGTTTTATGGTAAAGGTAAATACATGTAACAATTACAAACAACATTAAGTTGGGGTTAATTTGATAAACATTTCAACTCTGTAACTATTAATTGAATTAATTATGGTTTGACTGTTTTATTTCTAAGAAATAAAGTTTGAAAAGAAATTCTAACCGTTCTGGAGAATTTCTTCATTACGTACCTAGTTTCTCTTAAAATCTCTTACAAAATATATAAAGCATGTTTAAGTAAAATAAGTAAATTCTATAATAAAAAATTTAGTTGTTACTGAATTAAAATCAATTTTTTCAAATATAATATATATTTATGAATATATGTTTCAAATTAAACTGAAATATTATTCCATACTTTTGAAAGTTCGTAACTATTCGTTAAAAATTATCATACAAACAAATCTATGAATAAAAACATACAAATTTTTTGTCCACTGTTCAACGGAAAGCTGATTCCGCAAGAAACAGAATATAAAAAATGACTATATAAAACTATATAAAAACAGAATATATAAAAAACAGAATATAAAAAATGACTTTTATGAAAAATAGTTTTGATAGAATAAAAACACACATTCCATTTTAATCTCACATTTAAATATAATATTTTACACGTACATTTTATCTATATTGAAGTGAATAGATTTTAATGAATCATATGTTAATGGTGGTTTCATATATTTAGCAGTAAACAAAACATATACAAAGCCAAATAAATGTTAGTTCAGTGTAACTAGTTAGAATATTAATCGTATACTTGTATCATGAAAAAATTAAATATGCCACGAAATAATAAATTCGACAGATTGTGACATTACACATGAATAGAAAGTAATGAGTGTCTGTATTAATTCCGTAGCTTCCTTCTGTGAAACAAATAAAAAGAGGTTAAATATGTAGTTTAAGGCAGTACAAAGGAAGAAAATCGTGATTTTTTTCCTACGTGCATGGTTAGAGTGCAAAAGACAATAGCCCTTTGCACTTAAGCCATGTGCACGTATTTTTTTTTGGGAGCAATAAACAAATACAATACCAACGAAGTTATGAATTACAAAATGTAACCATGGACTCTAATATAATTCCTTTTGTGTGGTCTAATGAATCAAAGTAAAACAGATCATTAAAACCCATGCTGATAGTCGTGCTGAATTCACAATCTTGTTTGCGTTAACATGATCCTGAAAGAGCATTTCAGGTTACAAACAATAATACATTATACCACTGATTTCAGAAAGTTAGGAACCATAAAGGAGAGAAAACAAAAGAAAATGTTGTAGTTAGTTTGTGTATATGTAATGTAAAAATGAGAGTTAATATTCATTTGAATTATTCTTTTCTCGTAGTCACATATATTCAGACGTCGCCAAGATGCTTTAATTTCACCAAAACAGAAGCTGAAAAGGTATAGCTTCGTTTAAAAAGTAAATTATTTCTACAAAAACTTGTAAAAAGTGAGTCAGAATTTGTATAAAAGATTATGCACAAAGCTGTCTTGTCAAAGTGGTTCACAAGAGTAGCGAAAGAAAGACACAGCTGTACCTATTCATATACATTCTGAAATGAATTTCATTCCTATACAATAAAATTTCATTATGAGTAATACTTATATTTGACAGCAAATTTTATTTTTTAGAAATGAAATTCATATATAATTCAAAAATTATTTATGATAAAAATAGTGAATTTTCTCGTTGCTAATAGATTGATTAGAGAATTCAATTTGCTTGCAACAGGGAAAAGATATGCTTTTGTGTAATGAAAAGTAGCATCTGTTGGAACTAAAGTTTTGGAATTTTTCATGTTTCCTTCTTAACAATAATTTTTACTTCCAAATAAGAATGAAAATCCTTTTATACTTACTCAACTGAAAGCAATATACTTTTATAATAATGAAATTCCTTATTTTTAAACATAGGTTTTTATATAGTATGAGATTAATCCAAATTTTAGAAATATGAAATTTGAACCACTTTTATTAAATGAAAATTCATATTAAGTTTTTGGTGTAGAATAAACTGAATGAAAAGTTAATTTACTTTTACTCATTTATTTAGGTCAGCATTTAATTTCAAATACTTTATTACTCCGTCGTCTGGCTGATGCAAATATGAAACAAAAATCAGACTAAGCGTCAAAACTAATTCTGAATAATTTATGCCATTAATGTGAATAGTGAATTCTCACAAATAACGCTAATAGAAATTTATTTAAAATATTTTTTGATACTAACTTTTCTGGAAAGATTTTCAGATTAGAAGGAATGATAAATTACGCGCATTTTATATATATATATCTAGCTATTAAGATTATTTATACTTGGCAAGTGATCAAAATGCATATAATCATCTAATAGTATAGATAACTTCTAAGACAGGCTGAAAAAGTAATGATTTAAACTGCAGATGGTACTGTGTGTGTATTAAGCTACAATACTGTAAAAAAATTGTATAAAATGCAAGCTTGATATGTATTTCTTTTTACATGGAAGTTTGTTTTACATAAGTATACTAATAAATTTTTATTCACTTAGTGGTGCTTATAATCACTTTATTTACAATGCATTCTGTTTTTACAATTTCATTATTTAGAATGAAGACTTGTGATTATTGATGTAGATGGCGTGAATGCAAAATGTTATGAATGTAGTTTTTCAATTAAAATGCAACACCGCTTTTAAAAAAAAAAGGCATCATCAATAGTCTTAAATAAACTATGCAAGAATGATCAAAAATAAATTATTTTGCTATTTCATCACTTAAAGTAAGGTTAGATTGACTATATATATATATATATATATATATATATATATATATATATATATATATATATATATATATATATATATATATACATAGTTCAAAATTACAAATTATATGAATAAGGAGTGTTTAATTAAGAAGACAGAATTTCAATTTAAAGTCAAAAACACAGAAAATGACATTAAAAGCTTTCCCACAAGAAACAAAACTATTTAATCCTCAATATTCGTTTGATAATTTTATTCAAAGATAGTATAAGATAGAAGTCAAACAAGTAAGAGGATAAAAAGATTTTCACTCAAGCGAATTATGATTTTTAAAGAAAAATATGCATTACATTTATTAAATATATAAAATGTATAGATTATTTAATATCTTTGTTTTGCTTTATTTTTTTTATCAAAACTACATAGATACGATACGTATTTTAACTCATAAAACTTAATACTGCAGAAAACCGCGAAACACATTTAACTTCAGATTTGATACATATATTGTACGATCAATAAGCAAACACAAAATGTATCTATTTAACCAAAGTCTAAAGATTGGAAGAATTGGCTTTAGTAGTAAATGAAAATCAACCGTATCTATGATTTCTCATAAAAACAAATTAAATTATATTGAATGCATAGTAGTTAGTAATCTTATTTGCTATACTGCACTAAATGAGCAAAAATGGTAAAAAAAATTTTTCGCTGAAGCTGCAACATTTTTATTGTTTTCGTCACTTAGAATTTAATGCTTTTTTTTAAGCTAATAATTCAGTTGATGCCAGTCCTATCTTCAATAAAAAGAATGTTCTCATAATTTCGCTTTAACTTATTTTATTTTAATTTTCGATTAATTTTATTCACACTTGTATATTTCCTGTTCTTTTTTACTTCCTAAGGAACAGTTAATTTTGCCAAATTTATATATATTGCTTATATTTCAAAACTTCTAATAATACTTTTGAATGATGTAATTAGATGTTTCCAATTAATAGTCCCATACGTATTATTAAGCAAGATTATTTCAAAGGATACTATAAGATCAGCATTATTAACAATTAAAAAATGATCATTCCCTTTATAGCAGTTTAATGATACTAAATTAGCCTGCGTTCAAAAATATTGTCAGAAGTTTATATTTGACCAAATGAATTCTGCTATGTTCAACTTTTAAACTGATAAAATACATTCTTTGAAATAAAAATATATTTTCCCATATAAAAGCAAGTTTTAAATCCTTTTCTAATCGCATTTAACAGCACTTTGCAAAACACATTTTAATGTGTTTTGGAAAGTATTTTATTTGGCAAAATTGTTAACAGCTAGAAATACAAAGGTGATAATAATGATGACACCAGAGTTTCTTTATTGTAGGAGAAGTAAGGCGTATGTTAATATTAGCAACAGTTTAATCAGGGTTTAATTTATATTCTTATAATGTTACTGAGGAATTCATAATTGTAATGGGCAGTCTTTTAATATTGTTTACCCAAAAATGATATTAAGTGCAAAATTACTAAATTATATATTATACTAAATTATAACTATTTTGTCAGACAACAAAATATTAGCATTCTTAAGTAGAAGGTACTTCTTTTAGTAGAAATTTAATGAAGGCAAATTTGAGACCTATCGCTGTTTTGCAGAAGTATTAACTGAAGAGTGAGGTTGAAAATGAGTGGACATTAGTGGATAAATAATTTCAGTAAAAAAAGTGTGATTTTAACTAGATGAAATATTTCCGAAAATAATAATCTTAATTAGAATATTATAAATAGATAGTTTTTTTTAATCTATTTTTTGGGGAAAAGTTTGAAGCCTTTTTTAATATTATAATAAGCAATGAGAAAACTAGAGTATGAACAGAAAAAAAAGTAACTTATTTAAGAGATTAAAAAAAAATTTAATAACTACAATAGGACACTGTTTCCCAATCATCTACTTAATAAAAAAAACAATTCTTATTAAAAGGATTTTATATACATTTAAAGTAATTCTGATACATTTAAATAATAAGGGAAAATTATATATGAGAAAATTTAATTTATGTATGAAAGCTTAAATACATGAAAATTTATTTATGTGAAAAAACTTTAATTTATAGTAAGTTTATTTCAATAAATTTTTAAATTAAAAACAAACATCGCAATTAATAAAAATACAACTATTTTCATATTTTTAGCAAAATGTTAACAAAAATTAGTTTATCAAAGTTATCTAGCTTTAATATAAAGAGTTTTGCAAATAAAGAATTACTTGCGAATATATATTTAGCGACCACGCAAGTAATGAAAAATATTAATTATAATAGAGTAAGCAAATATTTTGAGAGAATTTTCTTATTCGCTTTATGAGTTCGCAATATATCTAGAAAATATAACAATGGCCCATCAATCTTTCTCCATAATGTCCTTATTAGAAGAATAACTAAAAAATAGTGCCTCGTATTTACTATATATAATACTTCAGATTGCTATTTGAAGATATCAATTAGTATAAAGTCTAATTTCCTTATGTTTAATTACTAGGTCACAATTTCCTTATGTTTAATTACTAGGTCACAATTTCCTTATGTTTAATTATTAGGTCACAATTTCCTTATGCTTTCTACTCTTTTGAAGCATAATTTCCAAAAATAAATGGGAATTAACTTTAAAAGTAAACAGCATTTCAATGATTGATTAACATCTGAGTGAGAGGGATGATTGACTTTATTACTTTTTGTGATAAATTATATTGTAAGGATATATGAATCTGATTTAAAGACTTGTACTTTTTGGTAAGAAAAAGTATGTAAAAGTGCCAGAGATTTAGTTATTTATATAATTTAACTCTCTCTCTCTAAACTAGAAAATATAAATTTTTAAAAGAGAATCTCTCAAAATAATTCAAATAGATTATAAGCATTTTAATTACACAGCTTTGAACATGCAATACGAACGTTTTAATCATTTCATGTAGAAATGATTGAAATGTTACCACACAAATGGTAATGAGCTTTTCATTTCAATACGTAGTCAAATTTCATAAAAAAAAAGATATTAGAAACATCAAGATGCAAAAACTTAATAGAAAATAAAAATGTGAATGTATTTCCTCTTTCCTTTTACGTCTTTTACAAAGAAATAAATGAAAAGTAGACCATCCACCTTTTCTTTGGAATACGAATTAAGAAAAAAATTCAAACACCATAGAGTAACTTTTTCCGTGGTATAGTGTGTATTTTAACACCAAAAGTTCTTTCTGAGAAATCTATTCCTTTTTAAATATAATTTTCCGACAGCACAAAAGAAAGCTATTGAGAGGTGGAGAGAGAAAAGCCGCATCATTAACTATTGAAGAGCGAATTCGTCAGTAAGAGAAGTGATTAAAAGCTTTAGGGCCGATACGGAATGTGACGTCTATTGAAGCAGTCAAGAGTTGCCTTAATTTATCAACCTCTACCTTTGTGCAAATCAAACTAACGATCAGAGTGCCGAAATATTTTGTTTTGAATTTTATGAATATTTTATGTATCTATTCTAAGATCGAATATTACTTCCTGATTCTGAAAATAATCTACTGGTTTTGTTTCCTCACATCTTTTAAATGTAACCTAAAAAATGTACTTCTCGCACAGCTAGTTTAAATGCATACATATTTCTTTTTAATTCACTACATCAATTATTAAGGCGTCTCTTTTCTGAATCTTAGAAATCCATATTCAAACAATCGTGAGAGATGCGTTTACAGTTGGGAAAGTATTTTCATCAATATGACCTAATATAGAATGATAGATTATAAGCGAAATGCTTAAAATGTGCAGCTTGATAATATCTTCCCTAAAAATCCCCAGAACAAGATTTTAATTTAAAAAATGATTTAAATAAAAATTATTTTCATATTATTAGGATTTTTATAATGTTGTCAGTTATCTAAAATTGCAGGAGTTTGAAAACTGATTTTATTTTATACTTTCAATCACAGATATTTTAACGTTTTTGCACAATACTTTACTATATAGTTTCATGAAATTAGTAACTAAATTTAACGCTATATTTATCATTAAAGTATACATTGGAAAATTTTCTATTAAATTTTACATATTCTAACTGCAAATATAGTACGCACATTTAAAACTCAAAATAAGTTTTCATCTCGTATTTTTAAATTTAAAATCAATTTTAATTTAAAAATAAAATATTTTAAATTCAAAATTTGCTTAAAATTAAAAACTGAATGTGAGAAAAAAGTTATTTAATAACAAAAAAAAGGCAAAAATTTAATACATAATAATCTATATAAAGCGGTACGATATTAAGTCTTCACATGTACTTCGCGCATTTTTATTAAGAGAGTGAATATTTTGGTTTCTTTAAAAGTATATGAAAAAAGTATTTGCAAATATATGAAAAATTTTTAATAATTTCATTATCTTTTGATGATTGATATTATGTTACTATAGCAAATCATTTATGTGTTTAATATGAAAAATTATAATTTTTAAAAGGATGAATGAGCTGCAATTTTTTATATGTGTCGTTAAATATTTACTTTTGCAGACTCCCCATGGTTACGATTTCCTGAAATACAGATCTTTAATTCAAATTAGAAAAAAATCAACAATAATATCAACTTAATAAATGATAAATTTATCATTTATACAAACAATAAATTTTGTTTTTCTTTACGATGGTTGTTGTTATTATTACTAATTTTGCATGCCTTCAATAAACATTTTGTTAAAGGGTTTCAAACCGAAAAGCACGAAAGAGAATATTTAAAATAAAAGAGATAAGTTTAAAAAATTTAGCTATTTAGTGAGAATGTAAACCTAATAAATAAAAATTAATACCAAAGCAAAACATGAGGAAAGTGTATACACATATATTTATATATTGTGGCAATCTGGTAGTTTCTCTGCAACTGAGAATTCGTCCCTAAGAGAGATCAATTAAGTTAGGTGCATTTAGTCGTTTTGATTGCTGTAACAAAATGGTTAGTTTTTGTATGAATCTTAGCAAAATCTAACTTATAATTAATGAGGTTAAAATAAAGTATTACAAATTCTTTGGTTTTTGATATTCTTTTTGTTAAAGTAAATGAAACAATAAAATCAACAGTATATTAATAACAGGAATTAAGTAGTCTTGCAAATACTAAAAGAAAAATAACAATTTCAAGATGCATAAAAAACTTTTTTCAGGAAGAATTTCCCACCAATTTGACAAAAAAATGACTTTTCTTGTTTATCTGCATATTTATTTTCTATAACAAAATAATGATTTAAAAGAAAAAATACATGTTAGACATTATTTTGAATTAAATCGAGTATTTTCTATGAAAAAAATGAATAGATTTTAAAAAATCTAGCTTAGGTATTATTAAGAATTAAATTAAAATTATGTATACAGAAACTGCTCAGTTATTTTAAAATTTAGCAGGAAAAAATGATTTTATAGCTATAAAAATTTTATTATCGTATTTAAATTGCGCGATCAGTAGTTTTACAAGTCATGTATTTTAAATCTATACTTACTTTTCCTCCAAATAATATACCAAATCCAAATATTAATTTTCATTCCAAATAATCAAGTTTGTATAACTGATAGAACATCAATTTCCGGATATCTAATGAAAATCTAGAGTTCAATTAGGCGCAAATTTTAAAAGAGTAGTAAGTTGTTTAAAAAGAACGATGAACTCAAAATGAAAGCAGTCAAAACATATAAAAGAAGCAAAAAACAAAAAATACTCAGCGATTAAAATTAAAAGCCCTCTTTAAACTGTTTAAAGCTGATTGAAAACTGTTGTGGAAGCACGAATAAAAAATCTCCATTTCTTTGACAATACGAACTTTGCTTCAGTCAAAAGCAAAGTACATTGGAAAAGTTGAAAAAATCACGTATACTTATCTGAAATTTCTAGGTATTAAATTTTACAGACTTGAGGGACATAATTTCTTCATACTATGTCTCTAGACTTTCCGATGTTAATAAAAGCGAAACGAAATGTGCAAAAATAATTAAATTATTACTTACATTTCTTTTTAAATGAACCATATTCAATATTACCTTAAAATATAAATAATAATAAATGACTCATATTATGATAATAAAAACCATGCTAAAATCAAATTTTAAGTTCGACACAATAATATTATGGTAACCATTATACTATGGTGCATATTTACTTTCTTTTTTTTTAATCTCTTGCTTTGTTTATGTTTGTAAAAAAGAAAATTTTTAACTATGAAACTTTGTTCCTGGAGGTCCAAATAATGGTACAAATTTTAAAATTCTAATACAAACATTTTGATGTATTCAATAGTTTACTATATTTTATAGTATAAATTTCTCCCAACTCTTTCAGAAGTCCAGAAAAAAACGTTAAAAGTTTTTACAACAGAAGTATTCAAAGCAAATAAATAAAATACGAATACATTTTACAAATATCACTGATAATATATTCTATCGTCAAAACAAAATCTTTTTTTCGTTAAAAGTTGCCAATTGTTTTGAAAAATATAAGAACTAAAGAAATTCAAAAACATGAATTCGCTTTACACGTCAAACTTAAAACTGTGTGTGTGTTCTTTTTAATGTAATGTCATGGATTACACAAGTTTTAAAGCACGCATTTCTAAAAATAGCCCGAGAGAGAGTACAATGAATTTAATGTCCTAAACTTTATGAACAGCTAATTCTCATAGTTTCCGAAAGAAATAGTTGTACTCGTATAAAATAATACTAGATTAACTAACATTATGAGAAATATATTATATATATTGAGAAATATAATTTATTTCAATATGAAATAAAGAAGACTCTTTTGAAGCTTCTTTACTGTAGGGTTTCTGTCATGAAATCAAAAACATATGTTTCGCATAAAAGAACTCTTCTTATCTTTTTCATATTTATCTCTACAGCTGCATTATTTTTTCTCAATATTTGTAATGTATTTTTTCAATATTTAATTAAAGCCCTTTTGGGTATAAGTTTGAGGATTCAATAATCTAATAAATAAGTTAAACTTCTAAATAGTAATTTTAGAAAAACATTACTGAATTAAAGAATATCAAATTTTGTATTATTACCTTATTTACCGTCTTCAATTTTGTTAGCATTTATAATATTTATATATAAATGAAAATATTTCTAAATCGTTATTATTATGGTGATAATTATATAATAGAGCTAATATATTCAACACACGCTTCAATCCTTTCAATTACATATTCCTTAAGGAAATTGTAATAATAAGATTTACTAATATTTTGAAAATAAAATGCAGATCATTTATAGAAGTAGAACTCATCTTACAATATTACTTCTTTAATCCCTAAACCAAAATATTTGAAGATATTCCTTGAGAGTCTTTTTTTCATTTATTTGCTTATTTTTTTCAAATTTATAGGATCAGGGAATTCTGCATGACTTTATTTATTATTATATTTATTTGTATTACTTGTTATCCCTAAACTAGTCTAGCCATCCAAATGAATGGGAATTCTCTTTAATCCCTAATAAAATCGTATTTACGACCACTTTTGTTAACCTATTCCCAATCAGTTAATTAAATTGTAATGAAATAGAATGTCTGCAACTTATTTGTTTCATGCCGAATATTTCTACAAATAGTAATCAAATAATAAAATTATACATAATAAACTGCCTTTTTACAGAAAATTAAGTTAAAAATATTAATTAAAGTATAAATAAATTTACTATAAATAAAGTTTCGGAGTTTAGGATGAGTATATATACCGATTATTTACATTAAGTACAAGGTATGGTCAATGATAGCATAATTTTATAAAACAGGCTTTGATTATATTTTGGAACAATTATCCAATTACATCAAAATATTGTTATGTACACTTGAATTTATATTTTTGAAATATTCTTTTCTCTACACTCAAATTTTCCGATCAAATATTAAGTTGGGATATTTAAAAAAATTATAAGAAACTAATTACATTTATATACTAACACCTTACATAAAACTGTTTGCTACAATTTTTTTCAATTCGGTTTAAGCAACAATAATAAAAAATCTAAAGTAAAGATTTGAAATTTCTCAATAAAATCAGTAATTGTGAGAAGCAGTTTTTAACTAAAAAGAAGACTGATAAAAGAAATTGATGAAAACGATTTTACTTTAGGTGTAGCGTATAGAAATAGAATCAAAAGTTCTGTAGATTGTTAGCACATAAAACATAAGAAAAATTAACAAGAATTTTAAACAATAAATGGAGTTTGAACTATAATCTTTGCACTTTTTTCTCTGATTAATATAACAGTTTTTCTAACTCAATCATAAAAAATTCCGTCTCTTAATTAAATAAACTTGAAATTATGGATTCATTATAACATTTCTTTTAACAATTTTTGGAATAAAACATTTTGCTACATTCATCTATATAAACTGCTCAAAACCAACAAATCAATAGAAAAAAAATATCGGTTATTATATTTTTGATATGAATACTTTTTAAAATTTTTATTTTGATGAATAAAAATATGTTATTCCTCGTATTTTATGAATTGATATACTTGAGAATTTCGAAATTATCAGTTTTCTCAAATCAATCACCAACAGAATCAAAAGTATACAATTTTATCAGTGAAATTAAGCTGCATTCGAAATACCAAACAGCATCAAAATTTGTACAATAAACTTATAAGTTAATATTACAAAAACGGAGACGTGACAAAGCATTATGTAACTTCATCTTCAACTAGACAGAGAGGCCTGACCAACATTCTTGGCAGGTGTAGTTGGAGATGGATGAGGCGTTTTTCACGAAATGGCATGTACAGTAGGTAAAGCATTTATTGCTGGTAACTCACAAATCCCAGATGTTTTAATGGCGTTAGGCATAAATGCGATTTGCTACTAACAATGACAATCTGATAACGCCAATATTTTATATTGGCAGCTTACGGGTACACGATGCTTATAACTATATCCGATTTTGTGGAGAACCTGCCATTGGCTCAGAAATCTATGACTTTAACATGACGGTGCACCTCTCAAAAGACATCTCCAGATAAGCAGCATATCGTTAAGAAATTTTGGAGCCAAATAATTCAGTATAGTGGTGTCGAAGATTGTCTTCCGCATTCGAATGTTCTGACACCACCAGGTTTTTTCCTGTAGGTATATTTGAAACATCATGCATAAGCAACACCTATTACAAATATTATAGAACTTGAAGGACACATTATAACTGCATATGCCTAAGTTTTACGCTCTCCGCTTCAACGTGTTCAAGATGATATTCAAAAAAGTATCCAAAAGTGTATCGCAGCTGATGAGAAGTCTAAGCATTTCAAATAAAGACATATTTTTTTATTTTAGCTCATCGTTTTTACTTCCTCAGATTTTCTCTGATCGCAGTATAGAAAATCACAAAAATCAAAACGCGTTTTAAAAGTTGTAATCTTTGGATTAATATTCGCAAAATATCTTCTCATACTAAATAGATGATGCTCTACAGCTTTGCAAGTCACTCTTCTGTCCTATCTCTCCCGTTCCGTTTTTGAGATAAATATAACTTAAAAGTTTTCCTACTTTAACCGTTCGATTACATGAAATCAAATAATACACTCTTGTTTAAGTTCAGAGTGTTTTCGAAATTGCAAAGCAATATAAGCTAAGAAGAAAAGATGTGTTGAAGATGCTAAAGGAATGAAAGAAATCGGGATGAGCGATGATTGTTTAAAAGTCCAAATACCGTATTTCAAGATCAATCTTCTCAACAGAATCATCATTCGTTATTTTTGCGTCAATATCTGCTTGATGGTAGTCTATATTGACGTGTGTGATAAATATATGAAACACAAAATGAAAAACTACCTGTTCATACTGCTTAGCTTTCATGTGATTTGAGTAAACGAAATAAAAACTACTCCATCAAGAAAAAATTACCTCCATTAAAAATCTTGAAATGGTGGTATATTAATTGAAAACACACAAGTATTACATTTGAGAGAAGCTGTTTTCTTTCCATTTCTTAGCATATTGTATCTAAACACAATATTATTTGATAAAATATACTACACATAATTCCTTAACTCCAATACACTCATTCAATGCTAAATACAGTGATTTCAGTGGTGAAATATACGAAGGAGAAATGGTTTCGATTTGTAACTCTCGTTTTCAAATGGATCTCTTTAGTAATTTAGAGAGTTTCAGCTATAAAATAATATTGATCTCATCATGTCAGCTCTATATTTTATGTCCATATTATTCAAAAGATTCATGAAACAAGAATTCATTCTAAACACCTTCAACAGAAGCTCTTTCGAAATTAAATGAACTGCCTTGATTATCTAAGACAATCTGCAGACTTTACAATCATCGAAAATACATGGTCCAAATTTGCAACGTCTTAAAAGAAGAAATGCAAACAACGAAGATAAAAAATTCAAAGAGAGAAAAATTATCTTTTAGAATTGAAGCTTCAGAAATGAACTTGATATTTTTTGATTGCCACTATAGGCATCCTTCTGAACCTTCTTCATTTATTTCACTATACCTTACTTTTCATTTTTCACAGTCTGAACTTTTATTTCAGCAAATAACATTAAATATTACGTGATATTTTATTTTACATTTCATCCTTACATAAATAGCTCAAGATATGAGAATGTTTTAAAGTTTGAAACCATTAAAAGTTTGATTTTTAGTCTTTATTTGAACAGAGTGTAAATGAATATTAATATTCTTTAACAAAGCAAACATGATTTTTAAGGACTGCTTAACATATTGAAAGATTTTGAAGATTGATAGTTATTTTTTGTGTGGATAGGAAATCATTGCAACTTCTCCAAAGAGCTGCGCTAAAGAAGTCAGTTAAAAAGTTCACATTGATAAAAAACGTCGTTCTTTTAATCAATCGATGAGATAAGAGCTTACTATAGAAACACATGGGGATGTTAAAGGTCGTCGAATTCAAAACAAAGTTATCTGGAACGAAGATTATTTGACGTTAAAATAAGACTCAATTTAATAGATGGCGCAATAAATCAGTCCACTCAATAAAGTGTATTTTAACACACTGTTGGCATTTTTCCAGTGGGACCACCCCTCTGGCTTTCGAACAGCTCCTTTTCTAAATTTTGCCAGCATTAGAGAAAGCACCCATAAAGCTATTCATTGAAAAGCTATCGATCTAGCTGGTGAGAATGGAATCATCGATCTCAAACCACAGGCACGTGGCTTTAGTGTTTAAAGAGGTCAAGCAGAACTTTTGCATGCAAATTCTATTACAAGGAACAAATTGAAATGAAGCACTTAGCACTTGCAGTGTGAAATATTTAACACAGATTCCTTCGGGGAAAAAATCGTTAAGCTTCTGTTTTTAAGTTCTCTTTTCCTAGATGTAAGAGATTACTTAAGCTGCTTTCATAAGTCTGTCAAGATTTTTCATTTAACGTAAATATAGTTCTTCTTATATACTTCAGTTATCATATAATTGGATTGTTTCAATAGTACTGTAAATATGTTCTTTTTTATTTTTTGAGAATTCTATACCTGTTGTATTGATTGTATAATGCATACTTGTAAAAATTTTAACATACAACAGTAACAATGAAATTCTAACATAATCAAACTAAAGTGTTAAAAAATGCTTGATTTAAGCAATTTGTCATGAAAATTTTTTAGTGTATCACTTAAGTTGAATCTCAAATAATACTTGGTGCTCTTTCGGAAAAAAAAACTAAGAATTAAAAACATACACTTACAATTCTGAAAAAAAATAGTATGTTGAATATTAAACGAATTAAATTAGTTCATATACCAATGAAAATATTATACGAAATAAATTCGTCTTTAGTTTGCAGTGCTTCTTAAGTAGTTTTAAAATAGTACATGAACAAGAATCTCTGATTATGCAACTGATTAATTTTTAATTCTAATAAGTGTATACACTTTTTACTAATTAATAAACGTAGAAATGAAACATTCGAATCCATGAACCCTAAAAGGATTCATTCATCGAAAACCTGAATTTTAAAACGTCTTTAATGATAATAATTTCAAATCTTTTACTGGAAAATTTATTCATTTCATACAAACGTGCGTAAGTAATGTCATTATCAGAGTGTGTAGTAGTGATGTAACTTTTAAGTTGCGGTTAACTCACAAAATATTAATGCAACCATATAATTATATATTGTAATTTATGTTTTTATTTAAAGAAAAAAATGTGCTAGTGATACATGAATAAAATATCTTACATGTTTTCGAAATTAACTCTTCAATACTCATGCTCGTTTTAATATTGTTAAAAAAATACAATAAACTCCTAGTTTTTTGCATGCAGTATGTCCACTTTTCAGATTACTCGCAATGCTTAAATATATAGGAAAAACACTTCAATTATTTTCAATAAAGAAGAAGTGCTTTAATGAAAAGAAACAAAATATTTTAATGACTTTCTTTAGAAGTAAATTTGTACATCTCTAAGAAACGAATAATTTTATTACTTCACAAATTAAAAGTTTGCTTATATTAGTTATTGGGTGTACAAATCATCCAAACATTATGTCGATTTTTTCACCCTTTTTAATAATTTTTCGGATTAATCGTGAAATTGTCTTATACGCAATAGTAGCTTCATTGAATTCGTCGGATAATCAGGAATAATGTAAGCTTCTGATGTATAACAGACACACATAATATACTAATTCTTTTAACACAAATTTTATTTACAAATATGTTTATAATTACGGAATAAGCAATTTTTACTGACATTCATGTTACTTACGAAATTGCATTTTTATTTTGTTTGTAAATTCAGACAATATTTGTGAGCACTGCCCAGGTTATGCATTTTACTTTGATGTAAGGGTTAAAACATGCCTTTGATATTAAAACTATTTTTATTTGAATAATTTTTTCTGTACTGCTTTCATCTAAATCACTCATAAATTTCGATCTTGTCAATAGATATGAATCTAGGTAGTCAAATTCGGAAAGACAAACTCTACTCTATATACTATTAAACTATATGTACCACTCTACACTACAAAATCACATTACCTAAACGTCAGCAATTGAATTTATTGTAATAAAAATATTAATTTAAAAATGTAAGATTCCATAATGAATATATACTTACGAATAAGTGTAAGGTAATTCTGATATTAACATTTATTAATAGAATTTCCAAGTATTCTTTTATAAATTATACTGCGCTGTTAAAGAAAGCTATTTGTAGTAAAAAAATATAATTAATAAGAATTTATATGTTTCTTTAAAACTTTCCTTTAATTTAAAATCAATAAAAATAATGAACAAATTTTTAATATAGTTAGAAATTTTTAAAACACTAATATAATAACAATTTACTTATGTTTCATTTGCACATGAACTTGATAAAAAAACAGCAAATAAAAAAATGCCATACCTGAAAAATTATATGAAAAGAATTCATTTCGATGATTCAGAACCTAATGTTAAACTTCCCAATTTTTTTAACAATTAATCATGATAAAAAATAAATTAATAATACATGATAAAGTAAGGCCGACGAAAACAAATTCTATGCATAAATGTATACTTGTGCATGCAGAATACTGCAAGAATTTGTGCTTTTCTTAATAAAATACCGAAAAGCAGTGTGTTAATGTGTAGTAATGGCATTTTATGAAAAAATATACGTCAATACTACAAAAATCATTTTAGAATCCGTCAGGAAAAAATACTTATGAATATTGAAAATTGAGAAGATCAATCATTGAAAATACTTCGTTAATTATGAGGAAAAGATTTCAAGTTTAAGATTAGATATTTGGCTTAGAAAATAATATCAAGTATTCGGTATGGAATCTTCATAAATGATTATAAGTGATTTACAAGTTCAGAAGAGAATTTCGATACTGAGTAAAAGACGAACGCGAATTTTGTTAAAACTTCATCCAAAATTGTTTCAGGTGCTAGTTCGCTGATAGATTTATCGCTTATAATAAAGTTGTTCGTGAGCTTCAGAAGAACAATCCATTATTAAAAGAGTCTTGTTACAACTTTGGATAATGATGCGTTGCTAAAGGAACTTTCAGCGTAGTTTATTAATTCCTAACAAGAGTGGAAGTTAATGATTCGTCCTGGAACATCTTACGAATTGTCGACGCCTATTTTCATCAGAATGGGGACATGAACACACAACTGCAAGACCTTAGTAACATAAAAGAGGAAAGTTTTTTTTTTATGAAGTCCCTTGGAATTCATCCAACGATACTATTTGATATGGATTTCGGGCCAATTTAATTCCGTGAAGAGCAATCGTAGAAAACTTGCATGGCATTTTCCTTAACTACTTTTCCCCACGTGATCCTCATCAAGATTAGCTAAGCTTGAATGATGAAAATTTGCAAATAATTATTGATGAGGATTTTTTCTATAAAAATGAGCATCTGTTTTAGTATGTTATAATATTGATATTTTTAAAAGTTTTTGGGAGAGATTTTCGTTAATTATTTCAACTACTAATCGATGATTCCAGACACTTTTTGTTGTAGGAGTATCTCAAAAGCGTGTTAACTAGTATCGACTTATATACTTGTATCGATAACCTACAACAAACTATAAAAATGAAGTACGTTGTAAAAATTCTCACTTAACCTTTTGAATACTTATAAACTATGCATGTTTCCAATTTTGAAGAAACTAATACTTCTGAAATATAATATTTTAATGATAATTTTATAAGCATTTAATTTATATCTAAAAATCTTTATTACCAATGAATACAGTTGAAATATAAAAAAAAACATTCAACATCAGATCATTTAAAATTTGCAAGCATTAAAATATTAGCTACAACTTTCTCATAATTTAATGATTCACAATTGAGTGAGATCTGTAATGATGATTCAATAATTTACTATTGAAGAGTTCTCTGTTCGTCATAAATTTCCATTATTATTCACATAGAAAGATAACTTTCATAATTGCTTTAAAATGAATTAAAGAAACAATAATTATAACTAAGAATGTTTCATCAACAAACAAATTCATAACGCAGTTTTCCTAAAGTTCAGCGAAATTCATTCATATTAACGTTTGCAGTAATTAAAATAAATAAAAATAAAAATGAAAATTTTTTTTACCAAAATTATACTATTGAGATACTGATATAAACAGTTCATTTCTACAAAGACAGCTGGGATAAGTAAATTAAGATGAATGAATATAAGCTGCTGACAGTATCATATTCGCTGCATTTCTACGTGATTATTAATTACATAAGATGAATTGGGAGAATAATTATGATAAATTACTATTGTCTCCGAGTTTGTATCGCATATTAAATCATCCTAATTATTAAGAATAAAAAAGCATCATGCATGATATGAGTCAGCAAATATTTTTTCCAATAAAGACATTTCAAGCATATATTTTGATATGAAAGAATAGTTAATTTTTGATGAGTAAATCTGAGGCTAGAAATATAATTCATATTACATTTAGGAATTTACATTATTTTTTTCTGTTAATTTGGCATATATCGCTTATCATAGCCAACTGCCAAAAGAAATAGTATAACGACAAGATAAGTAATCCAACATTTGATTTTATGAAAAACCCCAAATCTACATTTTCATTGTCTCTTAAGTTAAAGATATGTGAATGCAATCAAATAGTATACTATTTATATACTTAATAAGATCAAAATACTTAGTTATCATTTATATTAAGACTTTTAAATAATATCTAGTTGGCTTTATGTGCACAGCTATTTTTGACTGGGTTTAAGAAGTCATTCTACAACCTTCTGAAACAATTTTGCGACTTCAGGAAAAATAATTTTGATATTTCAATCACATTGAGCTACATATTTTACAGGGCATATATCTGTTCACATTCCTAATATTAATTGGATTAGACTTTTAAAAGAATCAATATCAAATGAATTAAAGTCACGACTCTTATAATATTAACTTCCTTTAAATAAGTTAAAAATTAATTAATTTAAAATTAATTCATAAAAATTAGTTCACTCAAATTAATTTTTAACTTATTTAAAGAAAATCTTCAGATTTGATTTATTTATATGAAATCTATTTTGAAGTTCCATTGAAGAATAATAAAAACTTGGAGCAAAACATTTATGAATCGAAACTGCAACAAATAAAAAAATTTGTAACTGTTTCTGTTAATATTTAGCAAATATAACAAATTTTAACCCATGTAATAAAATTAAAAAAACGTTATTATTTCATAATTTAATATGAATAAAATTGTAATAGCTTATACCAAAGAAATATATTTTATAGTGAACAGAAAAATGGATAGATCTGAGAATGATTGTTTTTTATCTTTTCAGATCTCTTCAGTTTTATTAAATTTAAAAATGTCGATGAATTTTCAAATAACATTATTTAACTATATGAATTTATATAAAAAATTATTATATTTTATAATTATGGTGATGTTCTGAGATAAAAATTCTAGCAAACACACCTTAAAATACAGAAAGTAAATTAAATTACAAATCTCAATCCATGTTAAATTAAATAAGTATCAAGAACTATTTTAAACCATTTCCCTTTAATTTCATTACACATAACCATTATGAAGTTTTAATAATAACATTAAAAGTAATTGTTATACAAATCCAATGTCCTGCAAATTTGGAAAACACAAAAATAAATTAATTAAATAAATCGTCGCATATCAAAAGAAGAACCCCCTTTTGCTTATAAGGAATTGCATGTTAGAATGCAAAAGAAGAGCATTAGGTTAATAGGAGTGGAATTCAGAAAGAAATAATAGCATCAAAATTAAAACAATGCTTAAGAATAGTATTCTTTTTAATTCAAAAATTAAGCATACATTAAATTAACATTAATATTTGATTTAAACGATTTTAGTTTAGACATAGCAATTAAAAGTACTTAAAAAAATTTCATCTTAATTTTTTCCTTTAAAAAAATACCTAAATATATAAAATAAAATAAAGAATTTCTTAAATAAAATAAATAGTAAACACTTTCGAAAGGATAAAAATGCTTGTGAGTTCGACATTAATGCACGAAATATGATATATAATATTTCGTAATGAAAAATATAATCTGTATATATTTTTTTTTTCGTATACTTTTAAATTAATCCCAAGGAAATAATTTGAACAATACTTGAATTCATCAAAAAACACCCAATTTAATCCGAAGAAAAGAAAGGATTGCCATACAATCTACACAGCTGATCGTGTAAATATGAGGGATTAAACTAATCTTAGAATTTTTTTTTACAAACATTTAGTTGATCAATTGAAAATCCTCATTATTGATTTAAGAGCTCATAAAGTGGTCAACTAAAAGAATGTATTGAAAGAGTGAATTAAGTTTAAGCAAATATCGTGTTTGTTTTTGGGTGGTGTAATAACAGAAAGAGAGAGAGAATTGTCAAGAAATCTAATAAGAAAGATAAGCAACTCAAAACTATGTATTTGATAAAATAAATGAAAAATTTATTTACTTTCCTTCAAATCATCTACGTAATATTGTTAAAATAATATATTCAATATTTTCGTTACTTCATTAAATTAGAAATACAACGTATTTATGAGCACCAATTGCTCGGCTACAATAGAAATTTTCAAAAGTGCATAGGATATTTTTCACCACATGATAAAATACTGCCTTTAAATTATAATATTCAATTCAAAATATATGAGATGACATTGATTACTTCGAGAAAACGGTTACAGTGAAGAGACGGAAGAAACTATCGTTTAGTTATCACTTAAATACTTAATTTAAAGCTTATATCTCATACCTCATTTGAAATAAATTACTATGAAGCAACTTGAGTTCTGTTAATATTACATGAGTCAGTGTATTATTTGGCATTCGACAAATAAAGTTACTTTAAAATCTATAGTTAGTTTAAATATTGATTTGTGTAGAGAAAATAAACACGATAGTTTTTCAAATAGTAAGCTATTAAACAATAAGAACAGAAACGTTGATTCTAACCTCTTGAAAATGACCTTACTTTATTTTGGACAGTTTATATATTTATTTTGCATACAATTATTTAAATTACAGAATAATTTTACAAAGCAAAAGCAGCTTTTTTAAATCATATCATAATGTTAAAAAATGTGTGTAAAAAAAGAATCAATTCGTCCTAAATAAATAAAAATGTAAGACAAATCAGAAACTGTTATTTAAAATCTTTGATAAACATCTAATATCTTTATTAATCTGCATATCTTTATTAAAAATGATGTTTATTAATGGCTTTTTTTTTTTAACAAAATCAAATTTTATGAATACTTTGCAAATAACTCTCATTGATGATTTTTCCAACAGGAAAATGAAAATGCTTGTCAATATTAAGTGTACATAATTATTTAATTTTAAGATATATATATTTGTGTCATTTATTGAGGTTCCCATTTCTTTGCGAATCAAGCTGAAAAAACCCACGCATAAAAAAATTATTTCTAGAACATTGTTCGAATTACTCAAAACATTCTTATTAACTTTTATTATTTATTAACAACTGAACCATTTATTTTGTCTCTGAATTCCTTAAATATAAAATTTTGTTTCTTTCACTTGAATGATTACTTCAAATAATATATTTAACTTAAATACTAATATATATATATATATATATATATATATATATATATATATATATATATATATATATATATATATATATATATATATGTATATCAGTATTTAAGTTAAATATACTATTTGAAGTAATCACTCAAGTGAAATATATGTGTGTATATATATATAAAGTAAATTGTATTAAAGAGTTCTCACTGTTTGTTGCTCACTCTTATGGAGTGAAAGGCTATTTGTTTACTACAACTGTAGAATGGAAAATAGATTAATTATTTATTTTCGGTTAAAGTAAAGAAGATTTCTAAAATCTTTAAATATTTTCTAATTTTTAATAAACAAATGAGGTTTACCTAATTGTGATATTTTCTACTTTGTAACAAACAAATGTGGTTTACGTAATTCAAAGCAGTTCAATTGATTAATTTCCATGGAAAAATAATTTATTGTATTATATCGCAATTGTCTGTATATGGTTACTCTCTCGTGTCATCGAAAGATGATTATAAATGTTTTTACTTCTTAATGTGAAGTTAATGAATGTAATAAATTTACATTTTAATTATGGTCATGTTTCATGATAACTTACATTATTTTGTACACTGAATGAATGAGTCTTTATTTTCTTATGTCATTCCCTATGCTGCGACTGTATTTTAGGTAAATCTCTCACTTGTTTTGAGTTCATTATTTCCAATACAGATTTGATTAGTTATAAATCTGGAGACCATAATATCTAACGCAGTTGTTTCTGTGTTGCTATATTTTCAATTTTTTACTTGAATTTCTAGTCTTATTTGGAAAAATAAACGAATAGAATATTAGAGACACTGCTTATTAATACCATAAAATATTTTTTATTTTATTTATAAAAGCAAAAAGACACAATTTCGAGTTGTTGTACATATTTCAACAGTATTTAAGAGCGTCGGAACAGTAAGAAGGAAGATGCTTACATAATATTTTGATTAAGAGCTACTTGAATGAAATTATCTTGTTTTACTTATCTATTTTCTCTAGTATAATTGTTTATTTTTCCCTTTAAGATTGGTATATTTAAGCTTAAAAGATACTCAATTTTACTGTTTCGATTTCTCTGAGGAATCATAAAAATTAGCAAAACTGGAAAATGTGAATCTCTGTGGAGAGTTTTCAGTATAAATGTTTAAAATATAATGATAAAAAAAACTTAGATTTATTCATGATTTTCTCACCACTTTATTCACAGTGAAATTATTTTTATGTTACATATTCAGGTTGCAAACTTCATAGATTTTTTGATAAATGAAAATATTTTGTTGTATTACCAACAAAATATTTTCATTCCTCAAGAAATATATGAAGTTTGCAATCCAATAGAATAGTATAAATATCATTTCATAGTAAATGAATTGTGTGTGTGTTCAGAAATTTATGATAAATTTTAGCACTGTCAACATCTATTAGAAATGAATATAATAAGAATTGGAGAGAAAGCAACAATAGTTGTAATACTTCATTAACATAAGAGAGAAAAACTAAATATGTATACTAATAATCCTTATGGTTAGAGTCAATATGTTAATTAAGTTTCACAGCATTTTTGCTAAGTAGTTTCATTACGTATACATATTTCTTATAATTTAGTCATAATTTTCAATTTATTTTATGTTAAAAAATAGCTTTTGAAAATAATGCTAAAATCTTTCAAAACCAATTCTTAATAATCTCTTAATTCCTGTAAATTTTGATTCTTTCAAATTATTTATATAGGAACTAAAGCGAATTTAAAAAACTATGAATTAAGTACTAAAATTTTTAAATTCCGGAAAAACTTGAAAAATACATAAAATAAAAATCTTATATTAAATTCTTCTTTTCAAATAGCACTTGAAATGTGTTTAAAACTTAAATGTATGTTTCATAAAGATTCTTTAAATTTTATTTAATTAAAAAGGCGTGAAATAACATTTTGCAAAGAATATTTTCATTTTCAATTAAAATGTTATTAAATACATAAAAATTTCAAGTAATCAAACTATTGTCAGCTAATAATGGAGAAATTTTGTGAGAAAGTTGAGTACTAAATTGAATTACTTATTGATTTCTAACAGTTTAATGAGGTATTTTTAGAAAGTTTTATAACCATTGACTCTAAATGCCTACACAAGCGGAGAGAGAGAGAGAGAGAGAGAGAACTTGTAAGATATTATAATAAATTAGTATTCCAAAAAAGGAATTAATAATATAAAAAATTGCATCCGTTAAAAATATTCAATTATATTCTGAATAAGCTATTTATTATACAGCTAATTTTACTATTTTTGTTAAAATCATAATTTTCCAAACACTTATAAAATGCTTTAATTTATTATGGAAAATATTCAACTTTAAGAAAACAAAATTTTTATAACTAGATCTTTTTTTATCTTTCCAAGAGTCAAGAACCTTATTCATTCCAGATAATCATTTTTGCTCAAATTTTCCATGATGAAAGTTTAAATTCAGTAAGGTAAAACTGGATCAAAACGCCAGTAAAATTGACAATATATATACCTATTGATTAACGATTCTACTATTATTATTCTACTAGTGTATTAACATATAGGTTTTATTAAAAGATATCTATTGAATACTTTTACAACTTGAAAAATGCTGCAAATTTTTCTCTTATCCTACATAAGTCTCAATAATTACTATCGGAACACTCCAGAATTTCGAATAAAGTTAAAGTATTGTTTTATTTTTAATTAGTATGTAATGTGACCTACTTACGATTTCAAACTGCTCGTGTAAGAAAAATTTATTAACATCTTCCCGAATATCACGGATTAATGTACATTTAACATTTACTTGAAGTGAATTATTCAAAAATAAAAAAATAAAAATAAATAAATAAATAAATAAAAAAACTTACATAGAATACAAATGAATGCCTTTTGGGGGGGGGGGAAATGTGGAGATCAGATAACACAGTAACTTGAAACTGGTTTTAGTACCATTTTATGCTATAAATAATAACGGAGTTACAAACCAGTTGAGAAATGAGTAAAATAGTAACACACTTTGCTTTGTCAATTTTGAGACTGAACCTATTTTAAAGTCATGGCAGGAGTGGGAGTGCAATTCTCATTCTTTGAGAAAAGAAAGAGAAAACAAGACTACCTTCTCCACTGAAACATAAAGAACTAGGACAGCCACGAGTTTTTTATTTACTATTTTACATTTACGAACTCTAAGAGAAACAGGAGATCACCAAAAAGAAAGATAGAATCCAGTTTTCTAAGAAAAAAAAAAAAAAAAAAAAAAAAGGAGAGATTCCCGACACGTTTTTGCGGGTGTCATCTGACCCGCCCCAAAACATCACCACAAGCCCTCGACCTTGTAAACAGCAAGCTGTCGAGGTGCCAGAAACGCACCAGAGAATGAGCGAGTTTATTGTCGCCATAGCGGGAAAACAATAAACATTAAAAAGAAAGGCATAAAAAAAAAGTGAAGCAAATTAAGATAACAATAAAGTTGAAATTCCCGCAGCGAAGTACAGCTGAAGCGTTGTTCAAATAAGATCACACGGTATTAAGGTTATGGAATCTTTTTTTTTTTTGTTTTCTGATGGAGATTACGCTCTATTTTTTGATAACAGTGTCTTTCTAAGACGCCATGTCCCTGGAAAAGAAGCAGGCATCCAAGCAAGCCGCGCAATCAACACCGCTGAGGCGTTATCACACACGCGTTTCGGGTGCAAAATTCGCACTGACCTTTTCTGAAGAGGAAATGTAGTTGTCTTTGATAGGATTAGTAGTAGAATAGTATTCTTACGGAATTATCTTTCCTTGAGCTTCTTTAACAATCGTTTTGTATACAAGTTTTTCTGATCGCAACATGCGAAACTTCTTTCTTACACTTTTATTCCTGACAGGTTTCCTCCACAGTTAGCAATTTTATTTATAGCACATGATCACTATGAATATACCTAATTAATTTTTCTCACACTATGATTCAGCTGATACGAACAATTTATTCTAAGCAAATTAGGTGATGGAAAAAGGACATGTTTTTGAGAAGAACTTGTATATAAGATCGCACAAGATTATTATTCAAAATGGGTATTTATCACAGTGAAATGTACAGAACTTTTGGATATTGTCTTCGTTAACCAATGAGAGTCCACTATCTCAGATACGCGAAAATCTCATAAAAAATTAATAAAATTATTTTATTAATTAGAAATTCTTAGTTTTTGTTAAAGATATATATTATTGTTAAAGTTATACATTTATTTATAAATTTTTTATCATAAATTTATAATTGATAATTTCATTCGTTTCAGTTGATTTTTTAAATGGACCTAAAGTTTTCATGTTGAAAAATTGATCTTATATATATATATATATATATATATATATATATATATATATATATATATATATATATATATATATATATATATATATATATATATATATATGCATCAGAAAGCATCGTCAATCATTTATTACAATTTTTATAAACAATTCTGACAAAAATATATATTTTTCTAAAAAAATAATAATTTATTCACAAAAAAGAGAAGTTATTCCCTTAAAATTAATTAGTTGAACAGGAAATAAAATTTCTCGGACTGTTCATTATTCTCAAAATGTGGCAGTGTGCAAGATATTTAGTTAAAAATTCTAAATGAGAACTCTCTCTCTCTCTCTCTCTCTGATTTTTCAAACCTAAAAACTTTTTATTGAAACTATATAACACACACACGTACAAAGATAAAAAAAAAATGCATATAAGACTTTCAAGAACGTTTGTAATTTAACTATGAACAAAGCAGTTTATTTAATAAACAGAAATCCTTCCTTTATTAAAATAATAACAGAACTTTTCACATGCTATATTCTTGTAATATCGTATAATCAAAATATATGAAAATCAAAATTTGTATAAGTGTAAAAAAATTAAAGTGAAAATTACTATTTTTAGTATTTTCATGTAAAAGTCAGATGTAATTATAATAATTTTAACAATTATTGAAATTTCACAACAAATTATAATTTTGTTTGAAAAAAATTAATGTGACCAAAATGTGACAAAAAGTTAATTTATATATATATATATATATATATATATATCTGTGTGTGTATGTATAAATTTGAAGAATTGATAATAATCACTTTTATGCTTATATCAAAAATTTTTAATTTAATAGCTTAAGCACTTTTAGTCATAACAGTCAAACTTTTATCCCCATTTTTAAACTCAATCTTTTGTAATAAAGACCATTAGAAATTGAACTAATACTGAAAAAACATTCTTTGAGTGAGCACTTTTTTTGTATTTGAAGGTTGCTCCGAAAATGATGGTAGCCTACTGACTCGTAAACCTAGAAATATGAGTATCGAAACGGAAGTTTTAAAATGGGTGAAGTTCAGAAAATTTTTTTTTCACGAAAATATAAATATACACTTTTAAGAGTAAATTTCTCTTTCTTTACATTTGGGATAGTTTAAATGCTTTAAAATTTTTAGTATCGGATTGTGGGCATTTCTCTTTAGAGGGCAGGGCATTCACCCCTTGATCAATAGGAGGGACGTCTAAGTGAAAGGACGGTCCTCGCTCACCCCCATGAAAAGAAGATGATTAAAATTAGGGTTTACCTGAGCAGACACAATTTTCCATGGCCTTCGCCTGCGTCCCCGCTCCTCATTGAAGCACATGCATGAAGCGTAGGGAATCATGACGGGTCGTTCAGAGCATCTCGAGCAGCAGCGGCCCGTTGTCCATCTGTTGACGGAAGCGCCTGGTCTGTTGACGGGCAGATGCCGCGAGAGAGAAGAGGGTCTGGCACTCCGCCAAGTCAGTCCCGGTTTCTCGCCATCGATTAGACTCTTTAGAGAGAGCGCGCATTTCCGCCCGCCAGGGGGCGCCTCTCTTAGAAGCGACAAGAGCGACGCTTTTCCCATACTTTTTCATGGGCAAAATTTCTATTACCGTATGGTAGTGGGATAAAAAGTGAACGAATTTCGATGCGTGGAGAGAAGAATAATAAGAGAAAGGTCACATCCTCTACACTCCCTCAGAAGGAGAATAATAAGCACCATTTGTGGGAGAAAAGACGGTCAACAAATAATCGGCGACAATTTCAAAAAGAATAATGAGACTTCCAAGCGAAAGAGGTTCCGTTTCTATCGGAATTCGTGCGTAAATAAGTTTGAAATAGAGGAAAGTAAGGGCAGTGGAAGTTGAAGTCGTTTCAAACGAGGTGTTTTGTCTTTCATAAGTGCATTCATTTGCTAAATTGTTGAAATCCTTCAAAAGTTGTTGAAACAATAACAGTTTTAAATTTAATCTTATTTCAAAACAACTTTAAATCATTGTTGTAGAATTTAGTTGTTGCAAACTTCTTTATTATATATATATATATATATATCTATATATATATATATATATATATATATATATATATATATATATATATATATATATATATATATATATATATATATATATATATATATATATATATATATATATATATATATATATATATATATATATATATATATATATATATATATATATATATATATTCTACATTCAAAACAATATTTTCCTTGTCACATTGCATAACCACTAACCACTTATAATGTAACTTAATTAAATGATCATTCAATATAAGCTTAAATATTAATTATTAAAGTTATTATTATAATATGAAGATAAATTATTTTAAAATGTAAACTCTCACACTCAAATAAACAAATTAATTTGGTTTTCATAAATTAGAAATGAAAAAAAAATGTGGCAAAAAGTTTGCTGAATAATTATTTTTATTAAAGAAGTATATAGATTCTTTTCCTCTGTTATCATCCAGGCTATATATAGCATACAAAACTCTATATAATGAGGGAAAATATTAAAAAGATTATATATTCGAAGGAAGTTATTTTATTTAAATACTTTATATATATATATATATATATATATATATATATATATATATATATATATAATTATATTACATTTCTTCAGTAAAGTAAAAAAGTACTATTCGTATTTTAATAGAAAAAACTTTGTTTTATCAATTGAAAATATAACTTAGCTTTTTTTAGCGGAATATATTTTGAAATAAGTATAAGATTCATTTATTGGATGATTGATACGGTTTTAATTTTATTAGCGTGCGGAAAGAGAGAATCGCTTACATTTAATCTTCGCACTTATTTAAAAATTAGATAAATTTACAAAGATTATGTGTGTTTAAATTTTTAAAAAATGCTTTAACTTATATATGATAAAGTGCTTATTAACAAATTGTAAAAATCTGTTGCAATATATACATAAGAAATCTTAAGCTTTTGAAAATAATCTTTTAAAAGCAGAAATTAAAATTTTCTTTGTATTTCATGTTTTATTGCTCATTATATTTTTAAATGGAACTTTAATATATGTATTTTTAATAATTTGAAACTATGAAATGTGCAAAAAATGTAACTAAGTTTAAAAAAATAATAATTAATTGAAGATAAAAATATTATATTTTATTGAAGTAAAAAAATAATTAATTTAACTGTGGTGATTGAATCATAAACTACCAATATTTGTGCACCCACACGTATTTGGTTGAATAATAAGACATTTGCATTTTTATTAGACCGTATCTCTTTCAATTAATAATTAAGTTACATTAATTTCATTAAATTATTTATTATGTATACACAACTATTACGTATGACTCACGGCAATCTTTCACACAACTCATCAATGTAAGTAAAACAGCAAACAAGCTCGTAAAATGTAGTTAATTTGGATTGGAAGAAATTTTTGATACCCTGACTGGCTTTCTTTTCAAAATGTAAGATGTTGCCATTGAAAAAGATTTGAAAGAAACAGAAAAGGTAATAGTCTATTATGGGAAGGCCAGAAGAGTAAAAAAGATATAGTGTGAAACTAACCATCGATGTTCAAGAATTTTTTCTTGAGTCTCCCTTGCTGTATATGATCAAGACATGTATGTATAAGAACGTTTTTGTAATTGACAAGTGAGACAGTTATCACAGTTTTCGTGTTTCTCTTTGTTGCGGTTGAAAGTTTGTTTTCAAATTAATTGTTAAATTAAACTTCAAAAACAAGTGCAATCTCTCGATAATCCCCAATATACACAAAAATAGCTTTTCTTCATGGATGATTGTTTTTGGATCTAAAAACATTTGCTCCTATTTAATCTGTTGTCATTTAAGGGCGATATTATCATGGTTAACTCTCTTTCATTCTTCAGCTCCTGTTTTAATCTTGTATATAAAAGGGTCTAAATTTTTACACGTGAAAGCTGACTGATGAGATTGATACGAGTTCTACTTTACTCCTTTCAATGAGATTGTGAGAAGTCCATAAACCTAATTTTCTAACTTTTTTCAGTTTTTCTAGATGGCGACAAACAGCTGATTCTGAGGTATACAACCTTTCTAGCATTTCTGGGCTGCAGACTGACATTCATTTCATTCTAGTACTTCTTTCAAAAGGACACGTGGAAGGAAGATATAAGCCTTTTAAAAGTGAGGCAAGATGTCATGAGTTCGTTTTCTCCTTTAAGGTTGTATATCCGAAACAGAAACTGACAAACCAATTTTCGACATTCCGATTACTTATTTGATCTTCACCAAGTGCATTGCATATTTTTTCAGCCATCGGATTAACATCATTGCTTTGATAAAATTCAAAAAGTTTCACAATCACTCTTCATTTCAAAAGTTAGGAATGACTGCCTATTGGAACATGCAGCGCAGAAAACAGCTGTCGGAGTATTAATTAAAATTATGAAAGCAAAAATTCATTTGCCCTCAAGATTCATTGTAAGCAGATATGTATTTAGATTCTATCCAGCTAAAGTTATCCATGACTCCTCCTAATTTATTCAAATACATTTACACTCAAATAAAGCAAAAACTAATACACGAACCCCTAATATCATGTAGAGACCCTATAAACACACAGAAGTGCCCTAGTACGATAAGGCATGAATTCGATCAATGTATGACGGTATCCTGGAGGGAACTTACACCATGAATACCCCAGGGCTATCCATAAATTCATATCAATACAATATGATGGAAATATTTACTGAACAGAGAGCTGAAAAGCATCTCTGATAAGATCAATAATGTTCAATATTGTGATTTAAGTGCCCAATGTAAGCGTCTAAATTCAGAAGAATAATTCTGGCCCCACTTGCAACTCTAGATGTCTCATGTATCTTTATTTTAAAGGAATTTTTCAAGTCCGATGGAATACACAGCGGACCTAAATGAGGATAGTTATATATACTTCGTCTTCTCAGATTCGTCTTTGGCATACATCGGAATATATCTGGGAAATGTCTCGCTATCTGTACAATCCCAATACCATCGCAGATTTTTCACCTACTTGTTCTTTGTTGATTTGTAAAATCCATCTACTCATAAGGTTTTCTTAACAACTTCATATGTCTAACAACACTATACAGTTGGCAAAGAGACTCGCTGGACAGTTTTAATAAGTCTATACGTTTGCAGTCATTGACAGTTCAATGGTTGTATTCATGAACCCAAACAAAGACTAAAGCTTTGTGCAGTGCAGTCAACAATGGTGCTCCTGTAGCTCTACAGTTCTGAAAATCCATAGCATCTATAATTCACTGACATATTCACATATTGACATTTGTTGATGTTTCAGCATTGAAATCCGCTGAAACATGAGAAAGTGTTAAATGCCTACCATGTTTAAGAATTCTGATGTACGATAATCCCTTTATACTCATGAAAGGGTCTTACGTGAAAATTCTAATTTTATCCTTAAATCGGAGATGCTTTCTCTCTTAAATATACTGTAAACTAATGTTCAAATTTTGGATACTTGTCATTGTAGCTTCAATTAATGCGATTTATCAGATATTTTTTTTCTTTTCATATTGGCGCTGTTAAACGAGTCTAATCATTAATTGCTTCTATACCTCTACGCTGAATTTATATGCATATATGTGAGTGTGATAAAAAATTTTTTAAATGCATATGTATCGGTAGGTAAAATTATAAATAAATCTGTTCACACACAAATAATGGTTATAATTAAAATGATCCTCTGTTCAAACACCTGCAGTACTCGTTTTACCAATCGTATTTTATCGAAACTTTATTTTTACGTTGAGAAAATGATTTTGAGAACAAAAAATAGTTACGATTTTGAATCTAAAAGATTGTAATTTTTAAAATTGTCTATGCAAATTAGTTACACCTATGAAAAGATTGTAATTATACAAGAATAACATTATCCGTGCTTTTATCACTGTTAATCACGCTTTTACAGAATAAAAATCGAGATTTATTGGTAAAAACTATTTTATGAGGACGCATCAATAATTTAACGGCACTAAATGAATAATAGTCAAACTGGATTGCAAAAAGTGCCCATGGCGAAGAGTAGTTTAAAGTAATTAGAGACTTGAATGCGTTGCTCAGAAAAAGAAACTGTTGAAGAAGTCTCTAGTATTGTGGTTGAAATACCTTCCAATTCCCCTTATTATTTAGCAATTACTCGACCAACGTGAGTTTTTGATTCCTTGGTGGGCAGTAGTAAAAATTTTGCCATTCAATTTAAAATAGTATCCGTATAAAATTTACCTGATAAAAATGGTGCAACCTCAAATCCATTAAACATTCAATTTCGTTTACCTATTTTTGACAATAATGACTGTTGATTACGCAAGACCTTAATTCTGCGATCAGATGAGGCACACTTTTCTTTGAATGGAGTTAAAAATAATAAAGATGGGCGCAAATGGCGTGCTTCACCTCTTATTATCCGACACCAAAAGTCATTGCATTCAAATTACGTGATTACATGGTGAGGTTTTACTATTGAATTTATCCTCAGACCATATTCTTCTGAAATTCTCACACTTCAAGGTTCTAAAATGTGCTCTGTACCGAGAATTTGTTATAGTGAATTTCTTCGACACTACTTTGCTCCTTTTTTACAAAAACTATATAGTTTACTAACCATTTTTTTTATGTTCACATTGAATATTTTTTGCTCACATTGTTATGAATCAACTCACATTGGCAACAAATCAATGAGCTGCTTCGTGCCAACATTGATGAGAATTGTGTTACACACAGAGCTTTTCCAAATGCTTGGCTTTCTTGCTCCCCAGCCTTAAATTCCTATTTTTGTGGGGATTCCTAAAAATCCTTATTCTTTGCCTGAGGTGAAAACCAGCATGTTGATGAAGTCGCTCCAGAATTTCTTCACGCTACTGTTGAACCCGATTTAATGTCTTTCAACACTTAATTAATGTCAATGAAGCACACGTTGATTACATTCTGAAGTGAATAAATTTGAATTTTCTGACAGATTTTTCATTCTTCTTTAGGTGCAATAATGCCTCCAATGAACACAATACCAAGTATTTTATCGTAATATTTTCCCTTAAAGTCTCTTTGTAAAACGTATATACCAAGTGTTTCCAAAATCCAGTTGGTAGAATGGGTTCTGCATGTGTCTGAATACTAACACTTTAAATAACACTACGATGAATACATTTGTGATAATATTAAAAGACTTATAATTGCTAAAATATATCTTTTGTATATTTTCATTAATGGTGATAGAAATGGTATGAAAATTAATTAAATGATATATATGTTAATGTTTAATTGGTTATGTATAAAATTATAACTGTAATCTGTAAAATTTTGATTTTTAAAGAACTTAGAAAAAAATTTATTTTTTATGTCTGAAAAAGTCATAATCGCGTTTATCGAGCTCGTTTTAAATCGCAGTTGCTCTTGTATGATATGATTTAAAATAATAAACTAAAACAAAAAAGCGCTTAAAGCATAAGAATTAGAACATTAACAATTTACTTGTTTATTGACAAATTAGTAATATATGTGAACATAATTATATTTGTCAAAACTTCAGAGTATAAAATAAAATCTCAGAATATTAGAGGCACGTTTCAGATTCATAAACAAGTAACTGGATTGATTTTAAAAGTATTATTCCTTAATCTTTAGAAAATATTAGATCATAGTTCTCTTCAGTATTTAAAATTTACATTCATTGCTACGAGAAACGTTTTCAAAGATATCTTTAAAGGCACATATGTACTTTATGGTAAATGTAATATATTTATGCAAATATTTGCATCTAAAATAGAAATATTTAGGATTAAATAACAGAAATGAAATATATATTTCTTCTATAAAAATATTACCATGCATGAAACTTGACTATTAGAAATGAAATGTAAAATATATTAATTCAGTAAATTTAAGTATGAGTTTCGTGAAATATACAGGTATTGTAATTGAATATGGCAAGCTTATATAGAAATATTTTTATGAAAATTCATTGATTCAATTGTCTAACTTTGCAATAAAGAGATATATTCATGCAACAATGTATTCTAATGCTGCTTTAACTCAGTACTGAATGCTGTAGGAAATAAATTATAGTTCCGAAGGTATATCAGGCATTTTTATATGACGTCTATTTCCGGTAACCTTGAATACATATTTTTCAGGAGCGCAGTTTTGATCTTTCCAGGTTATAGCATGTGTAGAATCATACTTTAAGAAAATCGTGATTTTTTATAAAAACAAGACCGACTTAAATACTTCTAAAATCTTAAGTTACACTAACAAAGTTTTATCATACCCGAAGTCATTTTATCCCGATGTACTGCATCACCTGAAACATAAATATATCATATTCAAAAATGCAGTCTATTATAAATGATAATAGAATATTATTATTCCTGTTAATATCAAGGGAATATTTCCAGAAATAAATATTCTGTTGTCAGTCACTTGTTCATTTTAATTTTGTCTTAAAAACTTGTTGTGCCGCTTTATTCTCCTTTGTTTTCTTAGACACGCCATTTATATACTGTTATTTCATTCATATATTTTAGGCGGGGCATTTTGTTAAGCCTTTAAATTTCTGTGTTCGTTTTTGACTTAATTCAATTTTGGAGATTGTTAATTAAATCTTTCAATCAATTAAGTATTCCTGTTTTTCCCTACACAAAAAAATGTCTCCCTCGCAATTCTCTCATATAATTTGTCCAATTTTAAAGTAATATTGACACACACTTTATTGCATAGAGAGCGAAAATTTAACACATTTTCGAGCAATTAACTTAATTCTCATTGTTTCTTTCTTTCTTTGATACTGACCAGTAATATATATATATATATATATATTTGTTATTTCTTTAAATTTTTTTCCTGATAGAAAGAGTATTTGCCATTCCACATTGATTAATTTATGTACAGTTTTTTTATGCACCATTTTTTTTAAAAAATATTCAGGGCAAAGCAAAGAAAAAAAAATCAGTCAATAGCAAAAAAAAAATGCATATATATATATATATATATATATATATATATATATATATATATATATATATATATATATATATATGTGTGTGTGTGTGTGTGTGTTTGTGTATGTATGTGTGTGTAATGTATTACGTAGTTACCTTTTTGTCTTTGTGAAATGGTTATTAAAAGGTATTATTAAAGAGGCAAATTTCAAAAAATAAGTTTTATTACAGGAACAATTTTATCTTTCTTACCTCAAGAATGTGAAGATCAACCATGATATAATATATATATATATACATATACATATATATATATATATAATTTCAATTTTAAACTTGCAATAAATAGCCTAAATTTTACGTAATTGGTATTAACAGAACTTTTACGTTTACTTTGCTATTTTTGTAGATTCTGAAACTCGTAATGATGGTATTTTGCACACATTTTGATATATCTGTCAAAAGGTTACCATTAGTTTTAAAGGCAAGAATGTAAATTTATTTTTTGAGTTGTTATACTTAACTTACTGAGCTATGTGGTATAGTATAAAAGTAAAACACATCTCTAAGAAATCTATCACTTAATCCAAATGGATTAATATCACTTGTATTGATATGTGGAAAAAACAGTCTGAAAATTTCACTATCTTATCAAATTTTTGATTTCAGTTTTCTTTCGAAAATCATAACAAATGTTTCCGGAACATCAGGACTGTAAAGAACATGTGTGACCTCATATTTTTTAGCGAAATTTTATATTATCTTATCAAACATTGTGTTTAACCGTTTTTTTTTAAAATTTGATTACCTTAGGAAATACCTCTCAAATTCTTCTGGAAACTCAGAAGAAGAGAAAAAACATGTTTGATCTCATGTTTTTTAGGGAAAAATTTGTCCGAAAAGCAGCTGGGGAACAATGTAAATAAAAACAATATTTACGCGTCCTCTATATAAAAATATAAAATAAAGATTAAATTATTCGTTGTAGCAATTAGTCTTATATTATATGTAAGAAATTAATTTTCGTATAGTATTACATACGATATCTAAGTAAATGTAACTCCGCTTTCTTAAAATTTGACAGTATGAATTATAAACATAATACTTTAAACTGACAGGATCTGCAGACAACCTGAAAATGATGAGCCTCAATTTGGATTTAGTATGATGAAATATAAAATATCATGCATTATTTGCTTTTACACGCTGCTCTTATTCGTAAATGAAGCATAGTTCAATTAATTCTTCTAATAATATTCAATATTATATTATTTGCAGAGATGAAATATTTACTTGTCTTCATTAAAAATGCTTTCCAAGTTTTAATCATTAAGGATTTTACCATTATTTAAGATTTTATCATCATTATTTAAGGATTTTAAATTTTCTATTTATTTTTGCACAATTTTATTGTTTATGCACACAGACACAAGTCATTTTCTTTATTACTTTTATTTCTAGATACACGAAGTATAAGTGACCAAGCAACGTGAAGTCATTAAGCACAAAATTGGCGGACTTCATCAGTTATATAATTTTTTTAAAGAAACCATAAATAAAGGATAATTTTAAAAATTGCTCACATTTATTATGATCTCTGATATCTCAACTATATTATGATAAATTCCTTTTTTAAGCCTGAATTTATTTAATTTTAATTTCAACTTAATTTAGAGAGATTAACAGTATACCATTTCAATAAGGATTTTAAAAAAAGGTAATCAAATGAGAAATTTTAATTCAATAAAAACTGTTTTAATCAGTCATTAGAATTGAAATTTTACATGCCTCATAAATGCAAAAACATACTGTTTTCAAAATTATGGAGAAATTTGACGAAAAACACATAATTTTGTATTAAAAATAAATATAACAAGGGAGACATTAAATATGGGACTCATTTTTGGGCGTAAGTAATGGGCACATCGTCCTTGAAAGTATATCTCAAACACACTGGCGTATGGTAAGCCCCAAGAGGGTAGTTTACAACAATTGCTTTGCCCCACCTGCGACGTATTGAGAATTCATTAGTATACCGAATGTGAAAATGGGACATCATTATTAGATCACATGTTAAATTTCTGCATACATGCTTCATTTTAGAATATAGCACACGCAAAGAGGAAATTGATTAAAAGATACAAGATAAAAAAGGTTATTAAGTACATAATTCAATTACTAGGTATTTCTCCTCGGTAGCTTATTTCCTATTTATCACTCCCATTTACTGATAATACCAATTTTACAGAGTTAAAATTTAGAAATATTTCCTTGTGTTTAAAGTAATCGAGTTTACTGAAATATATTTAAAGAGAACAATTTATTTTAGTTTCAAATTTTATTATAGCTCTTTTATTTGTTTATTTTAATTTTAAGAGAATAGATTTATCTGTACGGTAAATTGCAAACTAAGATTCATATTATAATTTTAAGAAGATGCACTAAAACTATGGTACATAATGCACACACTCAACGTACCATTTAAATCTCTACACTATGAAAGTAATACACAACGTACTGAAATTTTTTATGACAGATGATAAATTATTAATAGCATGGTGCAATATTCAAATTATTAGCTTTCAACTCATTCATGCAAAAGAAGATGCCATATAAACACCTACAAAAGAAACAATTTTACAGCAAATTTATCAATCATATATTGTTTTCAAAAGAAAATGTTATGTAAAAAAGCTATAATTATGCCACCTGCAAGAAGGAAAAATTACTACCAACTTGTGTTATCATGCTAAGTAAAATTCTGACATCCGTTATCATGCTAGGTAAAATTCTGACGTCCCAGATCTGTGGCTTTTATTACTGCGGTATTGCAATTCGTATTAGACTAGAGTCCACGTCTGTCTCTAGAATATAGAATATTAGATTTATGATAGTTAAATGGAATGTTCCATGGAATTTCAATGGTCCCATCACTAAGAGTTATTTACGTGGTCTTGTTTGATTTGCGGAACCATTTAACGAATCCTGAATAAATATATAGTGTCGTTTACAAAACAACATGGTTTCTATGATGTTCGTATCAGGATGAAATATCAACATGTTAATCTTTACTTCAGCAAATCTTGAAGCTACTTTACAGAAAAGAACATCTCCCATGGCGTAATCAATCATGAACTTTGAAGCAGAAAAAGAATCATGTCACCTTTTCAGATGAATCCCAATTCTGCACACTACATCATGAGGGTCGTATTTTTATTTAGATATTTCGTATACTTCAATTTGTAATTTATTTTTCTAACTAAAGTACAGTTCTAAGACAAATAGTAAAAAATATTGGTTCCTTTTTTTTTTTCAGAACATTGAGTTATACGAATGTATATGAATAAATATGTTTTTACCATATTGTGTGTATATAAAAAATATATACTGCCACTGAAAGTAAATTACCTATATGTATATAACATGAATTAAAAATAAAATAATCGAAATAATATCTAAAATTGAAAGAGCATTCAAAACACAGCTCGGGAAAAGTAACTAACAGTTCTCGTTATTATTAAAAGCAATTTTAATAAACATAAAAGGTACACACATTGAACAATTTATATAATAATTCAAAACAAACAATTATAGATTCCAGAAATTTAAAAGAACTGATAGTTCCATAGAAAGATAGGGAGAACTTATTTCTCAATCGAAAGAAAATCTGTCGTGATTGAAACCAGGAATAATAATCAGTGACAGCGCAATCCGTTAAAAATTTTTCCTTCATCTACAAAATATATCAATGAATGAAAAACTTCCTATGATGAGAAAATTTTTGAAAATTATTTCATTGTCATAAGATATTTTTTTCTTTTTTATTTCTAATGTCAAGGAAATAGATACTTAGCGGTGCAGGTGAGCCCTGGACAGTACCTTAAAGTTAACTGGTTTGGAATACTTGCCCATCACCAAGTGCTTTGCAATTATGACCCATGGTCAGGTGACGAAGTCACGCCTCAGCTGGCACCCTCCTCTCGACATCTACTCCACACCAGTGGAAGTATTTTGGACTTTCCCAACCCACGGAACTCCAGCAACTCAGACAAGGAGAGTACGTAGTCACCCTCCCAAACGAGGCCAACTGAAAATGATTCTTCACTTTGTTGATCAGGCAATACATATAAAAGAAAGGTAAAAATACAAAAACAGACAATAATAAATAAAAAATATGGATATCTGAATATACAAAAATTGACCGAAGTCATTGCCGTAAAAGTTCTTTCGTTTTCCAATACAACGCCGTTACAGAATCGCCATGAAGTGAAGAGCAACAATAAAGGTGGGCTCGGCTCATTTGTTCAACCATTCTACAAAGAAGGCAGTCTGGTTGGTCAAAAATCCCTAAACGACGAAGATGCTCTCCCAATCTCTCGAGAAAAGTTGGAACTGTCATCAAAAGTCGGAACTGTGCAACGTGAACTTTCGGGAATGAGGAGAGGATCCTCACCTTTTCACCATTTCAATTGCAAATGGTTAAGTAGCTGCACTTTAAAATTTTTTGACACAATTTGTTTTTTCATCTAAATGATATTGTAAACAAATTGTATTAACACTTTATTCTTGATCATCTAGACTGAAGCAATCATGAGCCCCTTTCTGCAAAGAAATCGGCCTGTTCGTTCCCGTTTACAACACAATTATTAAGAATCCATTGATGCGCCATATGTTTCTTCCTTAAAGACAACTTTCGTAAATAGTCCCGATATGGATAGATTTCGTCCGATGAAAAAGGATCAGCTTAGACAATGTACTGGCTTGCTGCTTGGAAATTGGAGAACAAAATCACTCTTATAATTTTTCTTCAAAGGCCAATATCTACAGTTAGAGAAATTCTGATGGCAACCACCTCTCTATTGAAAGCAAAGAACAGAATTGCCTCGTCTGGTAAGATAGTAAAGCAAGTCTTTATGCGCTTTGCAATCCGAAAGCCATCAATCCTTTAGCCAGGCAAATTCAAGAGAAATTTAACGAAATGGCAGACCACCTAGCAAAAACTACTGCTGCTTCAGATGAACTGGACATTTATTTCCCTCTTTCTCGATCTCACTTTAAAAGGATCAGAAAAATTGCATTAATTCAGGATTGGCAAACTCTATGGGATCAGAATTCCAACGAACGCCCAGTGCACTCCATCCTGCCAAAAGTGAATTTGAACCAACAGTGCTGGCCAAGGCAAATAACGATTTTTGTAACGGGACATGGCCTATTTCCAAGTTACCTGCATAGAATAGACCCACTGACAGCTATCCATGGGGAAAAGAAGGTACTCCAATTCATTACGCTACAACATGCGCCATCACGAGTTCCTGGCACTTTACTACCCCCAGTGACAATCTGAAAAGCGTCTGGCTCAAAATCATCACCATCAACAAGGCTACAAAGCTAAACGTTATTAACCTTATAAACTTTCTCCTTGAATATAGGGAATTAATAATTCCAGAGGAATAAGAAGATAATGATGCCTGTGACTGTGATAGACATCACCTGGAAGAAGATGAGACGTAAAATCCCCATACTCCATCTCTCTCATCTTCTACATTTAAGCATTTTCCTCTCTACCTGCAACATTTCGCCTGTTTTTCATCTCCTTGTATATAGTTCATTATTATTTGTTTGCCATTTTCTCACCATTATTCCAGTTCTCTTACTTGATTACTTAATCACAATTATTGTCATCATGTTGTATTGACCGATTTTAATGCATTATGTATAAGCTATCTAAACTTTTTGTATATATAGCTTAGAATTTCATATGACCTAACTTACTTTGAGCCGATACACCCAACTATCAAATTCTTACTAAATGCATTAATTATTCATTAACCATTTTTATCTCATTTATTTGCTGTAAGTGCAGGTATATGTATTCAATTCTGATTTATCATTTTTATAATTCCCTTTTGTATTTCCCTTTATTTTCTTCATTTCCTGTATGCATGCAATTTGATATGTATTTTATAAGCCTGTCTTACTACATCCTGCCATGTATTTTGTCTGATACCTATTTTGAATGCTTCTTACGTGTCCACATGTTAACTCTCATTTGCAATACAATTTGTTAAATTGTATACTTTACAAGCCCTACATTTTTAGTATGTGTAAAAGTAATAATTTCTAGTGTCTCCAAATGATTGCAAGCATCATTGTATTGTCTTGTATGTACTGTGTTCCGTTTTCTTATCTCTCAAGCGGGTCCATCAAATCTCGTAAAACTCTTTCAAGATTAGGAACTGAGACCTCTGCTGGTGTTTAATTTACTTTACCTCTCTATTGAAAGCAGTTTTGTATTTTCTCACAAAAGTATAAAAGGAGAAAAGACTTGAAAAATTCCTAACTTTGCAGTTATGTAATCATTAAAAAAAGAGCCATCTGTGTAAGTATTGCAACCACATATTATTTTTAGAACAATGTTTATTATTTTAAAATTTTAATGTTTCTGAATTCTCATATTTCTGAAGATATTATGCAGTTCTTGTATTTTCTCAAAATTTTAAAAGCTTAAATAAGCCTTGCATTTGAAAATTAAATTATCAAAAAAGAAAAAAAATTAGTCACACATTTTACCATTCTCTCTAATTGGGAATGGAATATTATCCCTATAAAGTATATTTTCTTCCTATCAACAATAGAAGGTGTTATTTAAATGGTGGAAGAAACTACTTCACATCCCACTTAAATTTATGAAAGAAAGAAGCTAAAATTACCCATGAATTAAATACTTTTTGATTTGTTTAAAAGTATCTAATATTACTGCTGATTTTTGAATTTATAAAACTTTTCATGAATGTATAAAGTCACATTTCTCAGATAACTAAATTGCCTTTTAATGTGAATGTATGTGGCATGTTAGGAGAATTACTCATTTAGATTTAACTCTAAAGTATTTTGTCATAATTCGCTTATTATTGATATTTATAATTTAATTATTTCACAAATATTGTATTATTTTTATTAATGTTTAATATTCTTGAAACGTCATACGCCTTCTGAATTTAATATTGTTTAAATTAAAATTCATATGCTTTCGAAAAATATGAATGCATATTTCATCTAGATACATATTGCTGCTATTAATATTTAAACGAAAAACTAAAAAGGATTATATGTATCCACATATTAAGATTGGCTGAGTTATATATTATGAAGCAATTTTTTCCTCAGAATTTCCATATTTTCAATATGATTTCATTAATTATTTACAGTCCAAAAGAATCTTTGTTTATATCTATCTTCTTCATACCATTTTTATTTCTTTATATATATATATATATGTTTTTGATGAAATTATTAAAGGTGCATAGATATTTTCATCATAATTTCTTCAATAATCTCAAATTTCTTTATCTATTTCCAATAATATATTTAGAAATATATATGAATAGTATATTTTAACTCTATGTTCTTTATGAAAAAACTATAAATTTCCGTTCAGAATATTAAAATCATTTTATTTTAAATTTTAGCTTATGTACATATGCGTCTTACACCGTGTGTGTTTTTGTAAGTAAATTCGCTCTGCATGTTTGCGTTATATATATATATATATATATATATATATATATATATATATATAATACATATATAACCATTTTAGAAAATAACGCATACTTAAAATGAGAAACAATAGTAGTTTAATTCTCTTATAATCTTTAAATGCTCTTAAACTAAGTGTGCAAATTTTTTCTCTTCTTCATGAGCTAAAAGCTAAGGGGAAATGGTTGTTTTAGAAATAGATATATTTCTTTCGAACTAAAAAGAAAAAGTCAAACAATATAGAATTATGCATTCAATATTTATCTGAATTTTTTTTCAAATAAATTATAGAGTTATTTCCTTTTACAATTTAAATAACTAGACTTATATTTTGTATTACCAATTCTATCTTATATCTATATGTATATTTAGTCATTGGTAACAATAGCAGCACCGAATAACAATGGAATATTTTTTAGTATTATAAATCTTCCACGAGAAAATTTTTTAAAACTATATAGAGTTATTTCCTTTTACAATTTAAATAACTAGACTTATATTTTGTATTACCAATTCTATCTTATATCTATATGTATATTTAGTCATTGGTAACAATAGCAGCACCGAATAACAATGGAATATTTTTTAGTATTATAAATCTTCCACGAGAAAATTTTTTAAAACTACCTCGCACATTATTATATTAATCTGAATATTTTGTACATATTTATTGTTCAAACTTCCCTTTTTATTCCCCTCAGTTTGTTGTCTCATGGCATTATATTTTATTAAACTTCTGCATTAGAATTCTTTCAGCTCATCAGATAAATGATGTAAATAAGATTAGTCTATAATGGAATAATTTTAACTTATTCATTTCATAAAGCTAAGCAATCATCCTAAAAATGAAGCAAATAATGTTTGTCCATTTTTATATTAATTTCTCAATATATTCAATTAGTCCTCTGTTTCTATTTTTCCTGATATTATAAGCGTTTTTACTCCCTTTCCATCAAATTAATACGTTTTTTTCTGATACTAATCAGCATTAGAAATCAAACTAATGAAGTAACAGAAATTTCAATTTTATGAATTTAAAATCTCTGAAACAAAATTTACTTGCATTAAATCTTAACAAGACTTCTTGTTATTCATTAGAATATTTTGTTTTACTTTCATTTTTAACTTGGGAGTTCCTCTCTAAGAAAACATTAATATCTATTTTGGCTTAATCTATAATATGAATACTTTGATTATAATTTATAGCTAGTTTAGGATTATCATTAAAATTATATAATCTGAAAACCATTTATTAATCTAAAACTTTTCTACCAAAATCGAATTCGATACCTCAAATTTCAATTTATTGTAATTAAAACAATAAATGAAAAGAGAGTATTACATAAATTTTTTTACCATCACTACTATTATCCAAATTCTAAGTTTACAGTACTTAAGCAAAATAGAAGAGAAAAATGTTGTGAACAAATTATTATTTTCTAAATTTGTAGAAATAACTCGAAATTTATGTTATATAATAAAATTTCATTCAAATTGAAATATATGATAACATTAATACAAACTAATAATAAGAGAATCTGAAATATTTAAATATATATTAATGACATTTTTCTGCTTTTTGTGATTATGTATTATTTTTACGAATAAACTCAAAAATACTAGATATAAAATAAAAACAAACAACTAATTAAAATATAATAAACTTTAACGCAAATGTTAGGAAACTTTAAATTTATGTTCATATAATATTTCATTTAAAATACACCCTTTCCTGATTTTTTTTAACTCAATTAAAAGCAAATTTCTTTCATTAAATGTTTTAATTTATATCATTTGACTTCAATTACTGATTGCTTGTTGAAGAATAAATTACATTTTTATTTAATAAGAAATTTAAAATACTTTATATTTGCATGTTTAAACACGGACACATCACACAAATGTGTTTTCTTTTCATAATTACTACTTACAAAATATTCCTATTTGACAAATTTTCATACAGAAAATTTAAATATGGTTTCTTTTCAAAGATTATTTATTCGGTTTAAAAATAATAATGTCCACTTTCTACCTTAAGAATATTAAATATTATTAATATAATTCTGGAAGAGATAATATTACTTAAATATATTTCTCGTATAAAACTATGTATTTTTAGCAAAAAAAAAAAAAAAAAAAAAAAAATAAAAAGAATAATTCAGGGCTTAGATAAAGCATTTTCTCACTCATTTGGAATTTAAAAAGAATTTCGTAAGCATTCTATAAAATTATGTGCTTATCATTACAGCTTTTTTTTAAATATAACCTTATAAGTAAAAATGAAAAAAATGAATAGATTTTAAGTAACCAAAGGAAAAATTAGCGTCACCGTTTTATTATTTTCACATACCTTTCGAAGGCAAAATTGCAGCCGAATGTTATTTCGAATACTTTTTCTGTACTTGCCGCAGAGGTAGTCCTGAAATAATGTAAGAAACAAGTCTCAAACTATTGATTCGTGGTATTTTTTTTTCATACTTGATTTACGAAGTCTTACTCTTGTTTTTACTGTTCTACATTGACTCAAAAAATGCATTGAGATTAGGTGCCTGTCAAAGAAAGGCTTACAACAAACTTATTCTACGGTCAGCACTTTTCATAAGTGGTCTTAAAATTCATAGTATGTGTAAATTTAGAAATTTTACGATATATCTATATACTTAAGTATCTCAAATGTAATTCAGTGTGCGTAAACTTATTGTTAGGATAAAAATAACAATATTGAAAAACTTTAAGTTAATTCAGGGTATATCTACGTATTAATTTTTGAGTTCTAAAATGATTATTACTTTTTGTTTTGAATCTAATTTGAATATTTTTAGATGTATCATAGCCAAATAAAATCAGCTTTATATTTAACTACAGAATTAATTTATACATCTATCTATTTCTGTAATAATTGTTACTTGAATAGTCTCTCAGTGTATTTGTAGCATTATTTAGAAATGCTCCTCAAATCAACAGTTTTTCCAAAAATTTTCAAGTTAAGTAAACTATCATAGGATCGTAATGTTTTAGATGAAATATTAATTTCCAATGCGAAATATTTTTCTTATATTTTAATGACTAATAAAACAAAATATAAAAAGGTTGAAAATTATTTTATTATTTAGTATAATTAATTTTTTTATTCAGTTTTAATTAATCAGTTTTAAAATGATGTATAAAATAAGATAATTAGAAATATTTCACTTTAGTTTATTTGATTACATTAATATTTAAATAACATTTTTATATAAATCAAAACATACTTACAAATTTTGGAATGGTGCAAAAATAAAACATATATAAGCGTTTATATACATGTAAATGTTTTTTTGATTTTTATAGTACTTATTTTCATGCTACACACACCTAATTCAGGTTTTTGAAATTCTGCCTAAGACTAGATAAATTCATATTGAATTGATGACTCACTTCAAATAATAATGGATTGGTTTATTACATAGAAAAAGTAAAGTTAGATAGCTTTTATATTTACTGAATCATGTCTTTTATAAATTTTAGTTTATGTATCAGTCATTGTAGTTACCTCAATAGTTAGATGTGTGTGGATCATATTCTGGACAGAGTTACATCACATGTAATTTTAAAATTTATATGGATTTTAAATAATGGATTGGGTTATTACAGAGAAAAAATAAATTTAGATAGCTTTTAAATTTACTGAATCATGTCATTTATAAATTTTAGTTTATGTATCAGTCATTGCAGTTACCACAATAGTTAGATGTGTGTGGATCATATTCTGGACAGAGTTACATCACATGTAATTTTAAAATTTATATGGATTTTAAATAATGGATTGGGTTATTACAGAGAAAAAATAAATTTAGATAGCTTTTAAATTTACTGAATCATGTCATTTATAAATTTTAGTTTATGTATCAGTCATTGCAGTTACCACAATAGTTAGATGTGTGTGGATCATATTCTGGACAAAGAGTTACATCGCATATAATTTTAAAATCTATCCTTAACATTGCATAAGAAAACAAAATTGAAAACTGATATTTGTGTTCCTTAATGATGTGGTAATTCTAATAATCAGTATTTAATCGTTTCTTGTCATTTTAGTGCTATAAAATAAAAATACAAAACAATTTTTTTTTTACATAGTTTAGAAATAAGTGCAAAACCAAGTAGTGTTTTAATATGAAAATGTGTGTTAAATTATTGTTTCTGTTATAATAGTTTTTCACTCTTGATGACTCTTTTTGTCAACAATCTCATGTAACAATACAAACCTATCGATTTAAATATGTCTATGAAATATTTTGCAGTTATTGATATCACAATCTTATAAGATCCTTGAATTAATTGAATTTTGTGACTTTTTTTTACAAATTTATTTTATAAATTTAACGAAGGAATGCGTCTAATTCCCAGCATTTAATTAGTGTAATGGATTGAGAAGTATTTTGTCTCTTAATAGCTATTTAAGCAACTGCTCTGTTTACTTACGAAAGTCAGCTAAACTTCTTTGAGTCGAAGAGTGGGTACTTTTTTTGATAATTGTTTGTGTGTGTGGGTTAATAGTTAATTATTTCTAAAATATACTGTCGTACCTAGAGATTTTCTGGAAAATAAATTTTAAAATGTACCTTACTTAAACCTAATGAATTTACATAAAATACTTATTCTTTATGGAAAATTCCTTCTAAAGCGTTCATTAAATATTTAATTCAAATGAATCAATAAGACATTATAAAAGAGTAAACATTATTGCCAAAATGATTTAATAGCTAAATTATATTATTAATAATACTGCAAAATATTCTGATTTAATACTATTAATTAAATCATTATTTGGAAAGGTTATTCGAGTGTTTTTTTTTTTTTTTTTTTGAAGACAACGAATTTATATAGAATTAAATATTAATTATTCTGAATTAATTAAATATATTAACTTTTTTTAATTAAATCATATTTGCTTTAGTTTTTACACTATTTTTTTTAATTATTTAAGCTTTTAGATATATGCGTGCATAGGAAATTATTTTTAACTAGATAAGATTTGAGTTAGAAAACAGATTGTGTTTTTAGTAATAATACTCCTAAAAATTTAAAAACATTTACATTATGCGATTTAGTTTTCCGTTAACATCACAAGAACATGTGATTGTGTTAAAAATGATTTAATTCGCTTAGAAGAATTAATAATAAGTTTTGATTGTAAAATCCTTTATTAATTTTAAAATTAATTTCATATATCACTGTGTGAAAGTGAAGTTTAGTTGAAAATATAACTTCCTTCTTTTATCAAATATTAAGAAAACTGTTTTGGAAAATAAATCACTGTGAATATATAAAATTATATCTCCAATAACAATATTAAAAATATTAAATTTTCTAATTACTGTGCTGTTGTGAAAACTTGTAAAAAGCTGAAATATGCACACAAAGTATTACTTATAGGCGCATGTTTCCCTTAAAAAATTATTTTTCGACATAAAAGTAATGTAAAAAACTTGAAAAAGATGAAATAATTCTTTACATATAACAAATTTATCTATAAGTTAAGAATAAGCCGGCTTGTTAAACATATCATTAATAAATTAAATATAATTTAAAAATCACAAAAAAAGAAAAATGTAACACAAATTGTATCAATTATATATTATTATGACTCATATAGTCAATTTCACATTATTACATATTATAATATAGGTATATTAAAATGGGGTATATCCACTTACAAATGAAAAAGTAGATTTTTTTAAAGCTTTTTTATAACGTGCGAATCATCGAAATTCAAATTTAGTATGAATAGTAAATATTAATAAATGGGAAAGAATAAAAATAAAACTTAATTTAAAATATGACATTACATTGATGCAAATGTTTAACACATATATATATATAAATTTTACAACAGATATAATCAAACGTAATTCAAAGTTTTACTACTTAAGTTGTTCTTATATTTCGATTAATTAATATTAATGACTAAAAAAATTTATTAAAAAATGCGATTACATATATTTATGCCTTATTTAAGGAAGATTACAAGTTTGTATATATTTTGATAAAGTAATAAATTACCGTTCTTTTAAACACACCACTTAGGTAGAACAATTGTTAAAATTCAATATTGGTTTTAAATTTTATAAATATAAATACTTTAACTAAAATCTAATGCATTTGTTATTAGAATTTAGAAGATAGGTGTAAATTACTATCAAAACAAAATAAAGTGAAAGAATGAAGTAAAAATTTTATCTGAAGATGACCTGAAATATGGCATGAAAATTCATGCCAATATACAGTAAATTTGTTTCCCCAATATATATATATATATATATATATATATATATATATATATATATATATATATATATATATATATATATATATATATATATATATATATATATATATACAGTAAATAAAGGAAAGAGGAGTACCACAAGAGGGTAAAACATACTGTAAACACAATATATCCTGTTACATAATTTAGGTCAATTTGAATATTTCTGAACGATACTACATTGAAAAATTTGTCTTGTTTTAAAGTTTATCAACATATCAATACTTTCAGCGCAAATCAATTTAAATCACGAAGATAATTTTTCTCAAACATTCTTTCAACAAGAGAAATAAACATAATAATTGAAATAACATTTGGGTTTGATTACATATGGTTTACATTAATGATTAGTACGTGGCTGAAACAATTAGCGATTGGCAATAGTATACACCAGCCAACTCCCCTGTACCTAACTCAAGAAGGGTCTTACAAGTTTAGATGGGAGTTGCTAGAAAGAAGAAAAGAAAGTGGAACCGCTGGGGGCACCACACCCGAGTCCCGAGCTCCGTGCACAACAGCTCCAGACACATCTGGAGGGCACCACTCTGCTGCCTCTGGCTGTCCCCAGTTGACAAGTTTATTGAACATCAAAACAAGATACAATGCTATAAAACATTGGCACAATGGAAGTTACAAGATATACAATTTAACATTAGGGTATACAATTTAGCTTAAGCAAACATGCAAGATAATAATAAGAAATTAGTAAAGTTAGAAAAAGAAATAGGTTGTGTTGAATAGACTTGGTTAAGCAAGGTTGTTAGCTCTCCTTGTTTATTCCCTAGGTTAGTTTAATATAAATATAAATGATATGGTACTCGAGAAAGGCTAGGTTATACTTAACATTACACATTACTTACATTTACGTAGAACAAAAGCTATGTACAGATTAAAATTATCTAGTTTACAATTCAACAACAATAATTCAGATGGGTTTGTCATTAGCTACAATAACTACAGCATGAAAAAAGAATAAAAGAAAAAGAAAAATGAACTTATGTATAAACTGGACAATAATAAAGTGTTAGTAAAATTAGAAAAATAAAGATTTTGTTACGTTGCACAGAGCTACAATGCTTAAGCACTCTGCATTTGTTCATCATTGTCCAGGAGGTCCAATTCTCCTTGTTGGTCATCCTCCTCTCTTTGGTCCTCTGGAATAAACAGATCTCTGTGACCTATTAACAATTACTTTGGTTCATGAATGGGCATTGTTTACTTTATTTCTGGTTCATTCCCTCGTTAGATAGGCACTGGGCTTGGTGAAATGCCATGAGCTCGTGATTGAGAAGTCCTTTATGTAATGAATCGGATTCCCTATATCCCCGCAGGCAGAGTATTTACTTGGGAGGACACTTATTCTAAGCAGGTAAGTCGGGAAGGGACCGTGTCCTGTAACAAACAGGGCTATTTGTCTTGGCCAACATTGTGTTTTATTCCTGACCTTCGGTATAACATCACATACCAGCCTTTCTGTTACTGCCCAATCCTAACTGGCCAGCCATTTTTGATAGGCTTCTTCTGCTAGAGGTCTTCTACGGTAGGAACATGGCGTTGGGAAGACGACTCATGGGCTTTCTTGTGTTGTTTCCTCTTTGGCCAAGCTGTCTGCCAGATCATTGCCTTTTAAGGCCACGTGGGCCTTTATCCAGCGAAGCTTAATTGCGTTTGTCAAATTCAGATCTTCCTAGATAGCTCTGGCTATAGGGCTAGTAGTTGTTGGGTTTCCAGCCGCCATAATTCCAGAAAGACTATCCGACTAAATGTTGCAGGTGTAATTTTGCCGGTTTGCCCACTTGATTGCCTGTTGGATGGCATAAAGTTCTGCCTGGAAAACAGTGTTATTGTCTCTTATGCCGAATTTTTCCGAGTGAATTACTCTGTTATTTTGGATGGCCATGAAATCGGTGCAAACCCTATCCTCCAGTATGGATCCGTCCGTATAAACGTGTCAGGTATCTGTGAGATTACCTAGTTAGGCTTCCTTTCCTAGGCAAATTTTATTTACTCTATTGAATATACCCAGATTTATTGTGAGTTTTGCCACTCTGTCCTCGACTTTGCTGGTGCCAACGATTTTGAAAATGTGTTTCAGCTGGGCTTCTTTGTCAATTTGCAGGTGCAAGAGTAAGGTATCGGTTATTACTTGTAGTGCTTTAGTGGCTGTGGTTTTATAGGCGCCCTTGATGTTCAGGAGAAATTTTCTCTGAATGCTATCCAGGAGGAGTTGATTCTTTATTCGAAGAGTCTTTCCCTAAATCAGGGCTCCATGGGCAAGAATCCTTTTCACAAATATTTTGTATAGTATTGATATCTGATTTTGTGAGAATCCCCGATATGTGCTCTCCAGTCTAAGTAGCTGTTGATGTATTCTGGAGGCTTTGGCATCCTGGATTTTGATATGCTGGGACCAATTGAGTTTCTCGTCTATTGTGACTCCTAGTAGTTTCATGATTTTGTATATTCTGACTTTTTGGCTATCCCAGTGTATTTGTGGACCACACTGTAGTTTCGTGAATAGTAGGGAGTTTGACTTTCCTACGGAGATTCTCAGTTGATGTTTCTCGGTCCATTACCTGAAGAGTTTAAGGGCTTCAATAGCATCTGAAAGCAACTTTCTTTCGCTACTTGCTACTTCCAAAACTGTAAAATCATCGGCAAACGCTTGCAGGGTAACGCTGGATTTTGGGTCTATTGTTTTCCCTACTGCTAACCAGTCCAGTTGCAGTGGTTCATCAGCTAGAAGGTTCCACATTATTGGACCACTGCATGAGCCTTGTGGGCAACCAATTTGTTGTTTGTGCTTGTCTAGTCCCTGGTTAGTGTTAATGGCTACTAGTCTGTCTTCTAGGTTGCTTAACAGGATGTTTCTTATTTTGGCTGGGCAATCTTTTCCAAAGCGTTTTCCCAAGGCAAGCGCTTGTCTAATGGATTCGTGTGGAGCAGAATCAAATGCCCCTTTAATATCAATCGAGACGATTGAGCAGTGCTTGGAGTTGGGTTTTGTATTTTGTATGTTCAACATGAGGTTGCTATGGGCATCTTCAACGGATTTCCCCTGCCTGAAAACTTACTCGGCGCTATGCAGGAGGTTACTAGATTCTAGATAGTAACTGAGCCTTCTCGTTGTGAGCTTCTCTAAGACTTTCCCCAAAGTTGGTAGTATTGTGATTGGTCTATACGGGCTTACTTTGAATTTATCCTTGCCCTCTTTATGGAATAGTATTATAAGGCTATTCTTCAAGCTCCTCGGGAAGAAGCTCATCTTCCAGCAGGTTTGTAAAAAGGTGGTGAGTAATTCTGTAACATTTTGTTGATCTGTTTGAGAATGATGTTATCTATTCCATCCAGACCCGGTGCCTTACCATTCGAGAGTGAGGAAATTAGTCTCCTAATTTCGCCTTCATTTAATTCAGGTTCTGGATTTCCGTCTTCATACGTGTACTGGTTGTTACTCCTTGGTTGCAGTAGGAAGAGGTCTTGAAGGATTTGAGTGGCAAAGTTCACTGTAATTTCAGTTAGTTTGTTGGTGCTGAAAGGGAAGGTTACTTGGGGGCTTTGTGCTCTTGAAGGTAGACTTTTGCAAATCTTTCCATATGTGCTAGTATCTTCTGAGCATATTTCTCTACAACAGGCTCTTTTCGCTTGTCTTACCTCTTTGACCAAGTGAGCTTTGTTTTTCTTATAGGCAGCCAGAAGTTTTAGATTGCTGTTACTGCTTGCTTGCTGAGCCTTTCTTCTTTGTGTATTTAGCTTCTTCTTCTTATGTTCGAGGTTACTTGTCCACCAATTGAGCATAATATTGAATTTATGCTTGACCCGTTTGCAGGCTTTCTTGTAACATTCGACGATGGTGTCTTGGAGATCGACTGTGATGACGTCCAGCTGTTCTTTGGTTTAACAATTGTTCAATTTGTTGACTAGATCTGGCAACAGTGAGGTCAGGTGATTAAGCAGCCGCTTACCGAACTTAGTTTTGAATCTAGTTAGTTCTGGTTTATCAGGCGAATTTCCCATTTTGACTTGGATGTAGCGGTTTTCGCTTAGGGATCCATTGTCCAGAACCCTCTAGGTACAATCCATTGCTAGCTGTGAGTTAGAAGCTAGCGTTAGATCTGGCCAACCTTCATATGTAGATTTTATGCATGTGGGTGGGGCTCCCATGGTGTTTAGTAGGTGGAGATTACTAGCAGTGATGTGGTCAAGTAGTTTTTCTTCCCCACTATCATTATTCCTGTAGTCCCATAGGATATGATATGCATTGAGGTCTGCTACGATAAGATACACTGGTAGGCAAAAATTAAGGACGAAATGGAAAAATTAGCATAACAGAGGAACAAACAGGTAGATCAGACCGAAAGACCAATCAGAAGATCGACTACGGTCAGGTACGCAAGGGCATACTCAAATTACGGAATATGACGTAAAGGGGGAATGTTGGAGAGGTATAAAGCAGGCTGGCGGTGTATGCTCAGCGTTTCTGTGAAAGCTATTGCATGGCGTATATCAGTTTAAACGAGGTAGAGCTGCTTAATCAGTGTGAAATAATGAACAGGCAACCTGGTAGACGACATCTTGATGACCTTATGCGATGTCTAATCATTTGGAAGATTGAGGTAGTTCGAAGTGTGACAAGTGTTGCTGCGGAGTTTGGAATGGCTCACAGCATCGTTTCACAAATCTGGAGAGCATTTAAAACTACAGGAACAGCTGTCCGAAGGTTCCGCAGTGGTCGTCCACGAGAAACCACTGCAGTCGACTACAGGTATATGGTCCTACAGTCAAGAAAGAACAGGCGGCAGATGACTGGATAAATCACGAGACACCTCCAACAGACGACTGGACGACCGATATCACGGTTTACACTCGCCAGGAAGCTGCACAATAAATATTCGCACGATGACCTGTATGTTGTGTACCATTAACGTCTACCCACCGGAGAAGGCGCTTTGTGTGGTGCCAGGAATACTATAACTGGACGGATCAGTAATAGGGTCGAGTACTCTTTACGGACGAGAGCAGATTTAATCTGACTACCGATTCTGGACGCATACACATCTGGAGAAAGCGGGGAACACGTAATAACCCTTCCAACATCGTCGAAAGTTACCGGTTTCGAGGTCGTGTTGTTTTCGTTTGGGGAGGCATCATGCTTGGTACCAGTACTGACCTTCATGTCAACCAATGCGGTTCAGTCACCGGGTCCCGTTATTGTAATGATATTCTTCTTCCTTATGTGCGTCTTTTTAGAGGTACTATGGGTCCCTAGTTCCTCTTCATGGATGACAATGCTCCACCTCATCGTACAGATGGTGTCGAAGAGCTGTTGGAAAGTGAGGATATTGAACGAATGGATTGACCGGCAAGGTCCCCAGATCTAAAACCAATCGAACCAGTGTGGGACTTTCTAGGGAGTCGCTTGGTGGCACGTCACCAACCGCCAGTAACGATTCCGGAACTGCGATTGGCGCTACAAGAAGAATGGGTAGCAGTACCTCAATAACTTATTGACAACCTCATACGCAGTATTTACAGACGATGTCAACAGCAGTTAGGGGAGATCATATCCCCTACTAAAAACTGGATGTTTCTTGCTTCAGAGTTGTCACATGGATGTTTCGGCCGTCTCTGTCATTCTTCCCCATGCTAATTTTTCAATGAAGTTACTTTTTAATCATTTGGAATTTTATGGACAGTTGTTTTTACTTTTTCCATATTCTTACATCTGGAGGATGCTCTGGCACGATTTTTATCAATTTGGAACATTGCTGTGCGATGCTGCACTAGAAAAACCGTTTCGTCCTTAATTTTTGCACACCAGTGTAGTTTTCGTCTCCTTATTTGCTTTGGAAATACTCCCTAAGGTGTATTTCCAAAGCAAATAACTCCCTTAGGGTGTCTCCGATTGTGCTTTGCATTTCCTGCCTTAATCTCTGTCTATGGTTGAACGGTGAAGGCAGCGATTATGGTTAATTGTTTATGAAAATTCATCCTGTTTTTGCCAATTTAGTTTTAATTAATTATAAAAAATAAATTAAACCAAAGTAACTCATGGTTAACTTAGCTGCATAGTTATCAATCGCGTGATCCAGTCAATGTATTTCTGCTATAGATCAATAACTATAAATCTAAGTCAATATCATGAACTAATCGGAACTATTCTAAACTGAATTCACCTAGGTCTTAAATACACGCGTTTACCTGAAGAGCTCGCAGAAAAGCTGAAATTAATACAATATGTTTTGAGGGAAAAATTTTATATATCTTCTTGAGAATTGAAAAAATGTTTCTGATATCGAAAAAAATAATGTTGATCTTTAAAACAGATGAGGAATTAATGTAGATATATAAATATTAATGATGATCTGTGAAATCATAGATGGTTCTGATTCTCTCTCTCTCTCTCTCCGAAAGTGTGTGTGTTATAACAAAAACTATAGATCAATCTATGTGTGTTAACAAAATCTATAGCTATAGATCAATAACTATATATTTAAGTCAATATCATGAACTAATCGGAACTATTCTAAACTGAATTCACCTAGGTCTTAAATCCACGAGTTTACCTGAAGAGCTCGCAGAAGAGCTGAAATTAATACAATATGCTTTGAAAGAAAAAATTTATATATCTTCTTGAGAATTGAAAAATGCTTCTGATATCGAAAAAACTAATGTTGATCTTTAAAACAGATGAGGAATTAATGTAGATATATAAATATTAATGATGATCTATGAAATCATAGATGGTTCTGACTCACTCTCTCTCTCCGAGAGTGTGTGTGTTATAACAAAAACTATATCAGTTTTCATTAAGGTATGAATATTGAAAGTATAAGAAGATAATATTTAAATCAAAATGATTGTGTTGAGCACACATATATAAATATTTCTATACTTAAATCTAAGTAGAAACTATACCACACTCTCGTCCAAAAATTAAGGATAATACAAATTCAGGCAAAGAAAGAGACAGAAGCAAAACAAATGTGACTTATTTGTAAAGTCTATTTATTAAACAAAAGGTAGTGTCAAAAAAGATGATATATGTTTGACATCACTAATAAAAATTGCGATTTTTACTCCCTGGAGCGAATTTTAAAAAAAGAACCTATTTGCAAAAACCAATATAACATGATTAGTATAATGTTAATACATAGTATGCCCTCCCTAAATACATAGAATGTATTTAGAAAAGGAAATTTGAGCGAAATAATTTTATTTCTAAAAAACAATAAGCAGTTTAGTACTAGGGATTACTTCGTATATTTCACTAAAATCGTGATTCCATTGATGAAATTTGCAATTCATGATAGTTGTTCCTTGTTAGTAGAGTAAACCATTAAACCAATCTTGTATTTTCTTAGATGAAAACATGAAAAATGCTCATAAATTCTAAATATAAATTTCTAGTACAAATAATAAATACTATAAAAGGTTCCTAGTTAAGATTAAATGAAACATAGTATCATTAGTTTATAAGTAATATAATGAGCACACAAAAAATAAGCTCAATAAAAATAATTAGTTAGAAAATTTATTCATTTAATACAAAAATTTTTTATCTCATGGATGTACAAATGGATAATTCAGTTTCCATAACATTAATAAATTTCAGGACTCCTGTAAAACTGAAAAATTCTTGAAACAGAATGTCAAAATATTTTTAAATAAAAGTTTATTTCCTTTGCTGTTCTTCTGAAACTGAGTGGAAATATCAATAATTTTAAAAACATTATAAGGAATGAAAGCGTATGCACGATTAGTTTTATTTATTTGACAACGAAAAGATTATTTTATAATTTAATGTTAAATTATTTATACATTTTTTTGAGTCATAAAATTGCTATTATGAAAATATGTGAGGGCATTTGAGAGACTTTTTATTTTTATTCTTTCAACACGGCATCTAAATAGGAATTGATATGACATTAACATTTTAACAAAACACTTATAATATTCTATTGAAAGTAGTGATTATAGTAAGCGAATTCCTAAACATTATCCTGGACATATAATATTATAAAACTAATTGCAAAGTAATATAAGAATTCTGAAATTATAATCTATTCAGACTATTACTCGTTTAGACACATTCCATTTAAAATTTATGTTAAACAGGAGATGTTGGAACTATTAAACAGCTGTGTTGATGTATAAATTCAAAAATTAAAATTATGATTGTAGTTTTTTCCAAATATTTTCCAAGTCCTAGTTGTTTGTGTGTGGGAGTAAGTAAAAGTTAAATACTTCTTGAATTCTTACATAATGCATGTAAAATATGTATTATATAATAACTAACTGAGATGTAAATGCTGAAAACTTTTCATGCATTTCCAAAACTATAATATTTTATACGAATTATGTATTGACATCACATTTTAATAACCACTATTAACCAATTTTTCTTTATCAGAAGCAAATTTAAAGAATCTATTTAATAGCATTAACAGGAAATTTACTACAGTAAATAAAGAAATGAAACTTTATTCTAAGTAGAGAAAGCAAAAAAAAAAAAAAAAAAAAATTGTCAGTTTCATGCAGTGAAAAATGGCACCGGATTCAGTGCTATGTTCGAAAACTCTTCAACTTGGCAATCTTAGTTTGTTGAAAGAATGCCATTCAGACATTCCTAGGCCAAGGAATGTTTTGACTTCTCCCATTTAGAAAGGGAAAATAATAGCGATTTCTTTGAGTATTCAAAAAAGTTTTGGCGTTTAGAAAGGGTGTTTGAAATCGCTTTTTTATAAAGTTGTCATGTCATCAGTATAAGAAGTTAAAATATGTCGAGAAAAACACTAAATGCAGAAGTCTAGCAAATTGTAAAAATTTACTATGCAAATAGGTAAACTTAACTGAAGTTTCACAAAAAAGAAAGAAAACAAAATCATAAAGTGTATGTGTGTGTGTGTGTGTCCATGCACGTGTGTGTATTGGTTATTTCGAGGCATAATATATAATTTCTAAAAGCGAAAAAAATAGTTTTATGGCTTCAAACTTTTCTGTATTATTTTTTATCAAAAGAAAAATAATTTCATTAATCGGATATAAGCTGTCTTTTTAAAATCCACTATTAATTTTGATCATATCAACAGTTATATAACATCATGAAAACAAACAATGTTTTGCTTGTGTATGATACGTATCCTATAAAAGCACTTTTTCGATTCTGTATATAACAATAAGTCACAGAAAAAAATTATTTACTTTGAAAACTGTCTAAAATTTTTTCCTTCTGTAGATTTATCTCTGGTCTATTAATATCGGTTTATAAGGTAATAAATCTATTTCGTTCATATTATAAATGCTTGGATCATATTGCCAAACATTTCTAATCTATTATTATTATTTTAAGCCCCAACATTTTACTTCAAACTTAAGTTTTACAATTTGTATTACATAATAATGTAAGGAAATATATATATACCAGCATTTATATAGCTATCATTCTTAGATATTTTTAATAGTCTAAATATGCTACTTATAAAAACCCACTAAAAAATTACTATGTACCGAAATTTACCGACAAATACAGTTCCTAGCAAAGTACTCATTACTTTGTAATCATATACAACAAGACCACACTTCTTTAAATACACTTTCCGGCTATACCATTACCATTGACTTACCATGAACATGTGATTTACATGAAATTATTCAATGAAGGTTTATAATAAATTTTCTATATAATTAACAAATGTCTAAAATTCATTCACATGCTGATAGAACACACACAAACACTGCATTTCTTATTTTTCCCATTACAATTCTGCTCTGGAAATAGATAGAAAAGTATATCTCAATAACACTAAAATATTTCAGACACAATTATAAAGTGTTGGGAAGCATTACAAGTAAAGCAAACGCCCATGTTTGGAAAGCGTATGTATAGATTTTAAGATATATTTTATGCACTTACATACACAATACTATGAAATAAATTTCGATTAGACAAATTTCTTTGTTATACTGTTTTGTCAAGTGGAATGTCTGACAACATTAGTAAAGTTGGAAACAGTTCCTTCTCCATAAACGTATCTATAAAACATTCATCATTGAAGGTTTGTTTGTTTGTCGCTCAACGGTCATTTTTTGCACACGAGGGCTAATTAGACCGGGACCTACGGTTTAAAGTGTATTCCAATCCACTGCAAACATCCATGCCTAAAGTACTTAAAATGATGCCCAATGTGGGATTCGAACCCACGAACTGTTGAACCGAAGGCAAGAGCGCTAACCATTCGGCTGCCAGCTCGGCCATCATTGAAGGTGATATGATTTTAATATTGTTATATGTTTATGTATCCTAACTGATAGTATTTTCCCCACAATTTTCTATGACGAATGCTATTTTATTTAATGAACGTAATGCATTCTGAAAATACCAGTCAGGGAATAGATTTCAAGAATACTATATATTAAAATAATAAAAAAGTATTCTAAACTTTGCAAAATATATAAAATTATTACTTTTATTGAAATAATATAAAAAACTTAATTGTGAGAATTATAAAGCATTATTTAAAAATTATAGAGCATTATAAGATCAAAATAACATGAAATAAGTAGAGAGTGGCTTATGACAATCAAGATTTTTTATCTTGTTTGCCCGTAGTGAAAATAGGGTAAAGTTTGAATCAGCGTGTACAAGTCTTTGATGTTCTTATAAAAATTTAAAAAATGAGAACTTTTTTAATTTAATAAAAGAGCACAATACAATCTTAGTTGTTTTTTAATTTAATAAGGAGCACAATACAATCTTATTACATAGTCTAAATAGTCAAAAAAATATTCTGATCACTGAAAACCCTTTTCTAATTTTGTTTGCGTTCTAGAAATCCAAATGAGTTCAAATCTAGTTTGAAAATAAATGCAATTGCTTATATGTGGAGTGTATCAAATTATCGCTTTCACGAATACGAAATGTTTATATTTTTATGAAAATACATATACAACGTATATTCTAGAAATTGAAAAAAAGTTGACGTTTAAATTAAATGAGTTCAACTACTTTAAGTGGTTCAGTCACATTTGGAGCATACCTCGCAGCAGTGAAGAAGCTTCGTTGTAAATAAGAGTAAATAGTTCCTTAGAAATGAAGACCGCTGTATCAATTTAGATCTGGCACGGAATTGGAAAGGGTACAAAGTCACAAACAGTTTTTTTTTAAAAAAAATTTTTAGTTTTATTTTACGCAAGGACAACATTCCTGTTCTGGGAACTGAAACAAATAAAAATTAAAGTAGGAAAGTTAATTTATATTATAAGCTCCCATTTACATCAATCATGTCAAAAATCTTTTATTTTTATAATTTACATTTTTTTCTTAGAATGCTTTTTGAAATATTTCCTTTCACTTGGCAGATTTTACTCTTGTAAATAAAATGATGGAGTTTTTTTTCGGGGGGGGGGGACAAAGCATATTTTCTTTTGACATAAAATAAGTCTTATTATCTATACGTTATTCTGCAAATCATTGTTATGGTTTAAATATTTATGAAAGAATTAATTTAATAGATTTGCAGTTATAAGGTTATTAATTATTACCAAAAAAATTAATAGCAAGGAAATATAAAAACAAAACTAAATCTATGAAAATAATATTCTGAATTTTTTAACCAACAGCTTGCTAAAGGATATGTCAATTTTGTTTTAATTAAATATCAACACGTTTAATTTCATAAAAAGAGGAAATATATTTCACTGTACGGAAATGATAAAGTATTTTATTTCATAAAAGAAATTCTAATGGTGTCACACAAATGAACTAAAAAATCCCTCTTTAATATAATTAATAATATAATCATAGTTTTATCATATGACCCAACGACTGAAAGTTATGTCAAACAAGCATTTCGTTATTGGAAGATTTTTCATAAATAATGAGATGTATTCACTTGTTGAGGGGAGAAAACCAGGTAAACACATGCAACAACAAGATTGATAGTATAAGCAAAAACTTTAAGGCAAAAAAAGAAATAAATTAAATTAAAGGAATTTAAATATCATTATATAATTAATTACTAAAGCTCATGGTTAAGAAACTACTCAACAATATATAATTATCAAAAATAGCAGTAAATATGCATAATTAGTATTTCAACATAAGTAAAACTTTAAGATCACAAGTTATGTTTTTGAAAATAAATGCGTATTACCACCTTAAATATTATTGTGATTAATAAAATTGTGAAACAATACCAATTTGCACATTTGTCATATATTTTTAATTTTGTGATACTCTTTGTGAAGATGACGGAAGATAGATTATCTAACCAAGCATACTGAAATTCTTTTTAAACTGGAAAACGATAACTGTGCTATTGCTTTGAAGGCAAAAAGATGGGCTCACATTAGCTTTGAAGTATGATTTCGCTCTTCGGAAAGGAAAATCTAGAGCTCCAACCACTGTTAAGCAGTGGAAGATGTATGTAGTGGTTTTGACTTTTGCATGCAATGTTTCGAGGTAATTGCTTGGATGTTTTCCATGATACCTGAATATGGCTTATTATCTTGAAAATATCTGCATAGAAAGCAATTTATGAGGTAATTATTAAAAAGGCTTACCTCAGTCTTCAACCTTATATTGCTAACTTCGTGGTGTTAAAGACTGAAGTCAAGTAATTTTTAAAATTGAATGATTGAAAAAAAATACTGAGAAACTAACTAAAAATTTGTCCTCGAATGAGGAAAAGTTTAGAAAACTGACTCTGTTGGTATAACTTATTCATACGGCATATTTAAATGTTTGTCAAAATTCCATATATAAAACAGAATTAGAAGGTCTGGAAGTTAAGGAAAGTTTTGAATAAGTAAAATTGATTAAGCATCAGTTGCATCAGTGGCTCATAATGGAGTTTTTAAATTTCATCTAGCAAATCATGATCTGGTACAAACATTGGATAAAAATGACTTTTTCTAAAAAAAAAAAAATAGGCATAACTTTTGGTGAGCTGGGTGAATGAAATTTTCTACTGGCATGATTTAAAAAACGAAAAAGATATGTTCCCAAGTGCCAATTAGGTGATTCTGTGATGATCTGGAGTTGTGTGATTACAATAGTATGGGATCTTCAAATGGAAATAGTTTATTTCATGTAAAATGTTTTCATAAGTATACTTAAGTGTCCTACCGAATCATTTTTTACCAACTGTTGAATTTCTTGCTGAAGAAAACTAAAATATGATCAAGAAAATGCACTTATACATTCGAATGACAGCATAAAACTTTATTCCAAGTCAACAATATGGAAACATCTAAATAGCTGTGTCTTCTGGACCTCAGTTCAAAACAAGACGTATGAAAGGACTGGCAAGAGTAGTTTTCAACAAAGTGGACACATTCTACAACATCTATAGAACTAACATATTCTATTGAAGATTAATGGTATGCATCAGACTTCGAACTAGGTCAAAAATGAATTTAATCTAGTTTTAAAAATACATAATTTAGTAAACAAAAAATTGTTTGAAGTATTTCGAAGAAATAACTACTGTATAAGCTCCTTAGAGAGCTTACATTTTTTTTCTTACATATTATTTTCTATGTTATTATTAGTATTTTTATTCCAGCACGAATATTTATTTGTGTTTGATATAATATTTTTAATAAAATACTTAAGAATGAATTTTACTGACTTTTTTTATTTTTAATTACGGTTAATAATTATCACTAGACTGATATTATAATTTTCTGTTTTTCCATTTTCTAAAAGTTTTCTGCTGGGTTAATTTTTTCACTCAGTGCGAAAGTATCATTAATATTTCTGACGTAAATACAAAATGACTATTTAAGCATGAAAGAGTTTATTAAATCATTGAAAAAAAATAATTTAAAATTTAAAGTCATACATAAAAACAGAAGACTTCATATAAATATTATACTGTATAATGCATACAAGTATTGAATAAAATCACTCAAATGTTCAAAAAGTTCAAAATATCTCAGAAAGCACTAATAATTAAGCACAGTTTATGTTCTCTCGTTTGATACATAAATTTAAATATAATTCTTCATTGGCTCACATTGTTTTGATATTCTCTATTTTTACAAAATCAAATCTATATTGAAACAATTGCTTCCATGAATTCAATTACTATTCTAAATGGCAATCGTTTTACATAAACCATCCATATTAACATTTTCAACATGTTTCCATAATGTTCATACATGCGACTCTGAACGAAAAAAATATATCAAACTTAAAATAATATTATGAATAAAACATGCTTTCTTACATTCAAATCATACGAATTGATGGGCTGCTCTTTTTAAGTATGAAACTTTTTCTATGAAAGTTTTACTGCCAAATATTTTCAATGGCATTTAAGTCTAGAGATTGTGGGGGTATTTTTATTATTTCATGACAGTTATACGGCAGGAAGAGTCTAACATTCAAAGCAGTGTGCTTGGGGTTATTGTCCTGGTAGAATTTAAAATCGTTATGAAGGTTCAATTTTCCTGCTGAAGATTTCAAATTTTGTTTCAGAATGTCAATATACTTGTACTTATCCATTTTACTGTCAATAAAAATAAGATTACCAACTCCAGCAGACGACATACACCCCCATACCATAACTACTTCTCCACCATGTTTTACTGTTGGCACCAAGTTCTGTTCACGAAATTCTTATCTCGGTTTTCTTCACACCAAGATTCTATGGTAAAACCAAAATATATTAAATTTATTCTCATCTCAGCAAATATAACTTTATTTCAGTAATCGGATTTTTTTATTTATTATAAAATATTTATAATTTTATTATTTTGCGAAAGCCAGTTTGAGTTTTCTATTCTTTTCACTTACGAAGAATTTTTCCCTGGCTACTCTACCGTGATATCCAGCAGATCGAATTTTTCTTCTAATAGTCTCAGGTTTAACAATTACTCCATATAATGCTTGCAAATCAGCAGCAACTTTAGAAGCACTCATTCTTGGATTTTTTTTTAATAATTCGAACGACAATACGTTTTATTTCATTGGATAGTTTTGATGGTCAGCCATGTCTTCTTTTATTCTGAATCATATGATTCTTTTTATATCGTTTAATGATATTGAAAACTATTGACTGACTCAAGTTAACTGTTTCAGAAGTTCTTTAATAAAAATTTTCCACTTTCAGTATGCAAATTAATAATTAATTTTCGAATTTCAGGCGAAGTTCCTTTTCGTTTAGCATTCAAGACTGAACACAGCTAAAAAACACAAAAATTCCAAAACAATCTGGAGAGAAATACTGCAGACGATTTTATATATTATTGCCAATTGCTTTTGAGTAAAAATGAAAGACCTAAAAACATTTTTATTGCTTATTTCAGTCGATAATTTTGTTGCATATCTAATGGTGTCCCATCACTTTTGTGAGACACTGTATGTTTTGTTGACTATTTAAAAAGAAAATGTTTTATAGGACAAGAAAGTCACCTATTACCTGCTTTGGAATCTAAGAGAAATATTTTTTCTTGTGTGTTTTATTCGACATTCTTGAAGAGTAATAAAACTTTTCATAATTCATAAGTTAATACAAGCCAGGTTACTTCTGTTTAATTCAATTTTTTCTCATCGAGAAAATCCCAGATGCCGAGTTGTCATTCCACGGCACATGTTACTTATCTCATAACAATGTGTGACAACAATTTATCTTTTCAATAAGTTTCTGATATTCTTTCATCGAACGAAATGGATGATTCTTTTATTCTTTAGTAAAAAATGTTCCGCAAGTGCTGGTGATACTGTTCAAGTGATGAAAGCAAATAAATTTGATATTAAACTGCTTAAACAGAATATCTTTTAAAGATTGTAGTTAAACTCTTCTCCTGTTTCTTTTAATACATAGGTCTTTTTTAATTTCCCATGAGCTTAAAGGCTTTTCAAAAGAAAGAAAATTTCGACTTATTTTAAAAGAAAATTGAAAGAAAGAAAATTTTATAACTAAGAGAATATTTAAAATAATTAAAAATTTGCATTTGTTGAACTTTTCTTCCATAATTTCAATAAATATTTTTACCATAAATTATTTAAAAATTTAGCTGGCAGAATTTTTTGGAAGTTTAAAGCTTAAAAGAGTACCTTAAATTTTATTTGAATGAAGATGTCAATATATAAAATTTTATAGTTAAAGGATAATTGTGGTTACATTTCATTAAATATTAATGAAAAGAGAGAGAAATCACCTATGTATTGTACACCACTGAAAATCTAAAGTTTATGAAATATCTCCTTTTCATTCGACTGTTTATTTATATTTTCATAAATTACGCACATTTTTTTCTTAAATAAAATTTAACAAGTATTTATTGTATTTTTACGACACACTGAGTAATTTATCTTAACAAATTCCTTCAACATAAATGCATGTATTTAAAAGCAACAAATTTTAGTTGAAAATAATCGATTGATTACATTTTTAAACCCAGTATACATATAAGTTAATGCTATAAACACACACACATTCATTTTCCATCTGTCTTCTTAAATTAAAAAGCTGGAAATCTTAAAGGTATGTATAAATTATAAATTTTTTCTGTCATTATTTAAACTAATTAATAAATGGCCGATTTTTTTATGAAATAATAGATAAAAGAGTGTTTAAAATGTATTGTAGTTTCCAAAAAATATCTGTGGTATGAACTTATGTATTTAAACATTAATTATAGTTGTGGGGTATTTCTACCCATGCGGTGGTCACTTAGAAGGATAAAATATTCTGCTGTGATTTCTAAAATGGGTAGGAAATGAGTGTAGTTGTGTGAAAATATCCTTATTAATACAAGATTCAAATAGAATGAAATTGTAATCCAAATAACATTTATAGCAAAAAAATGTATGTGATGGTTTGGCACATTAAGATTATTTAGATTATGATTATGATTTAGTTCGTAATTTGCAAAATCTTTTTTAATTCGGTAGAATCATATCTTGAAAGCTTTTCAAATGGTACGTAGTTGATTCTAACTACTCTTACCACTTTTGTTAGCGAAAGTAAATTTTTATTTTCTATTTCCTTCACTTTAATATCAATTATTTTAATATTTTTTAGAACATATCATGAGTAATATGAATATTGACTTTACTTTTAATGAGTAAATATAATTACTTTTGTGAGCTCTAGTATATTTTAAACATTTATAATTTTCTTTTGATTTATATTTTCTATGTTTTTATTTAGAGGAAATGCCATACATTATTACATTAATACAATTTCTGTGACATTTAAATCACAGATACACTACTTGCAGTATAAAATAATGTAGCGCTTATGCCAACACAACCTCACTTCTAGAAATTACAGTTATTTGAAAAGTCATTATATACATACAGATTTCAGTTATCATTTTTTAAAAAAGAGTCAATACGGCCTACTTGCAAAGAAATGATATGTTTGTATTTCACAGTCATCATAATCATCGAACGGAATGATTGAATTCACGTGAAATGCCGAAAAAGTATGTGGAAAAATATATTAACAGATTAATACAATAAAAACAAGGTGGTAAAAGTAAAAATTGCTAACCAACATTTCTTTGGAATAAATAAAATCATATTAATTAATCTTGATATTATTAACAAATTGGGGCAAAGTGTTTTAAAAATTGCCAAAAGTCATTATTCAATCAATGAAAATAATTCTTCATGATAATAAAAATTTAAAACAAAACTCCACAACCTGAAACAGATAAATAAGCTTTTTTTTAAATCTTATATACATGTTTGTCACTGAAAAGTCATTTTTTGCACACTAATATATATTTAACCGAGACCTACAGCTTAAAATTGTTTTCGGCTCAGTACAAAGCTTTACCTCAGAAGTCGGAATTAAACCACTGATCTGATTAACTGAAGATCAGGTCATTAACAATTCATTACCAAATTTGACTTTTATCTTATGTGAATATTTACTGAAGTAGCACATCCACTCTACTATTACTACGCTTTAAATATTTAACAAGTTTTTCTAAGAGAACAATTCTTTTTTTTAAGTAATAAAATGAATATATAAGATATTTGTAAGAAAATTATTAAATGTGATTTTGATTTTTTCTTTCTCCAATTGCATGAATTTATCTTGTTACTTTTGCCTTATACTTATTTAGATTCATAAAATATTTTAAAATTTATATGTCCATATACTAAATTATAAATATATATTAAAGATTACTATTTCATGTAGAAAAAAATTTTGCCTTAATTTTTCATTTAACGGAAGTTGTACGCTTATTTGTTAGATCATGTGAATGAATCATAAATTATTTTGTTTCTACTAAATTATACTTAAATGTAAAAAAGTATCTAGTATTGTTTTGACATAACAATTATAATTTTTTTTTACTTTTCAGGGGTGAGCATTAAAATTTAAATTTTTATGGCAATTATACGGGAAAAATTATGATTAGCTCATAAATTAAATGTATATGAATGTTTTATATCTAGACGTTGCCCTCAAGGCTTTATCGGAGGCCCTACTCTCTAATAAGATTATATCCCATAATTGGCCATCACGCACAGGCATTGATGAATTCGCTGATAACACGCTTCTCATAGTTCAAGGCCATGTAACAGAGCAATTAAAAATAAAAGTAACCAGACCTGCTCTTCCCTGAGATCTGTAAAAAACTAAATTTAAGTTTCTTCACCAAAATCCAAAACTATGACTCTCGGTTAATGTAGGAAATCTGTGAAAAGCAACCCAAAGATAAAATTCGATAGTATCAGCCTAAAATGTACAAAAATTCCTACACATCTTGTTATTCAAATAGATATTAAACTATTATTCCTGCTCCACATTAGGCACCTTAAAACAAAAGTTGTTCCAATAGCTCATTGACTGAGAGCAATGATAGGTAGAGACTGGTGTCTCAAAGGTAAATTAATGAAGTATCTACCTAACTATTATAGAAAAGATTATCACGTTTGGTTCCTTGTTTTGAATACCTCTACTCAGTACAAGAAAAATATCCCACCTCTCCAGCATACAACGCTACTTCACTCGCTTCTAAACGAGATGGTACAGTAATACATCTACATCTACAAGTCTGTTAGTAGGACTACCTCAAACGAGAACAAAAAGCGCTGAAAACATTGGCAGTTCAGCCTCAAAGGGATACCTCACTTTATATCATATATTTATTTTAGATCAATATTTCCCATCAGGTTCTATTAAAGTCCTTGTACATAAAGACGGCACTCATCCCTCATTCTGGCTTTAAAATATTTACTTGTATGATCTACTGCAACCATCCCAATTCAATCCATCAACTGTAAATTATTATACAGATAGTTCAAAGTATGATCAATATACAGAAGCTGCTTCCACAGTTATGATAAATTCGATTGAGGCAATTTATCTGCTATTCAAACTGCAAACTTTTAATTCAGTCTTATAAGGCGAAGCTTTGGCTCTTCCGAAAACCATTAACCACGCAAAAGAAATTAAATACTTCTTAGTGACCATCTGAAATGATAGCTTGTCACAGTTGTAATGACAACCTATAATCCACAACATAAATCAAACATAATTCATGAAATACAACTATAGCTTCAAAATTTACTTATAAGGTACGAGTATTCAACTCAATTGGATATGTGCTCATGAAGGAACTCAGGGCAATGAACTTACGAATCGAAAATAATAGAGACACCAACGGATACTAATGCTCAAATAATTATCTTGCCACACCCAAAATCTGCTGTGTAGTTAAACCTGTGTAGTTAAACCTGAAGCAATAGGCTGTAACTGTATGGCAAGAGCAACGGGACACTGCGGAGCAGGGCCGATTCACCAAACAAATAATCCCTACAGTTTCAAACAATACTTTCAAAACAAATCCATGCATCAACTACATGATAATTATTGGTACTTTTTCAATTTACCCTTGTGTGTGTGGTATCGCTGGTATATTTGACCACTATCTGCTGTATTTCTCTCTGACAAAACATTTAAATTAAAAAGAAACCTGTTACTATGCCACCCATCAGTTTTCTAAAGTTTTGCCCTCAAGTTTTTTTTTCTAAAAGGAAAAAAAAATTACAGACATTGTGAAACTTGTTCCTCTTCACGGATTGGATGTTTGTCTGCAAAAATGACAGCCAACGGCAACTTTGGAAACATCAAGCTCATAGGATTCGGATTTCACAAAAGTATCTCATTCAATTATAAACAACGAACAATTTCAAAATTGTGTATTATAATTATATAAAACATTTACTAAATCTTAAATCTATATACAACAGGTACATACCATTAACGACAGTCCCTTAATGTTGTAAATAGCATATATATATATATATATATATATATATATATATATATATATATATATATATATATATATATATATATATATATTATATATAGATTCCTTTTAATAGATATCTTGTTGTACAAGAAAATACTGTATAAATAATTTTCAGGTATGTACTTAAAGGGTGGATGTGTGAGCACCCTCTTTGTAAACTATTTATAAATAGGGTGTAACTTTTGTAAGCAGATTTTTTTAATAAATATATGTGATGGAGAAACACACAAAAAAAAAACAATAGGTACAGTACGGGATACCTTCTCGCTGCTAAATATTAAATGAATTTTGTAATATATATAATAAGCATATTTTTTCCGGAATTACATGAAATCTTTACAAAACTGCTTTGTTAGCTTTCTTTTTTTCCGCCATTAAGCTTTTATCTACTAGGTATACATATTTAAAACTAGCCATAATATATAATATGGGCTTACATTTGGTATTTTAAACTATATATTCTGATGAATATTTCTTTCTTGTTTATTTCCTTTTTAATGACCAGCATAGTAAAACATTCTTTCATTTTATTAGTAAATCTTATAAATAGTTTGAGATAAAGTTGTTTTGTAGATAAACTAATTTATAAATTTTGCAGTATCAAAATGAATTATCTATATATCTATATATATGCACACAAAGTTATTGATTCATTGTAACTGCATATAACTCTTTTAATTTTGTAATAAATAAATTACTTTCTGTTTAATAATCCTTTTTCTCATTTAATGCAAACGAAAATCTAGTGGATACTAATTCCTAAATACATTATTAAATATCATTGTCAATCTAAAATAAATATTATAAAATTTAAAATTGTAATTTAAAATAATATTTAGATTAAGATTTGAGAATTTTTTAAAAACGAATGTATTTTATCGTCCTAAATGGAAACACTCGCCATTGCTTAGCAAGATTTTTTAAGAACGAATTTGAGCAAATAATTAAGGATAAATTTATGTACTCAAAAACAAATTCAAATAAACATCAAATTCCGCTTAAAATTTATTTCTCATATTGATTCCTTATTGCCTTACAAATCAAATTTCCTTCGGAGAAAAATTTGTAAGCAATGAAATAATTTTGACAGTCAACATATACATAAATATTTTTTAATCTCAGTAAAATATTCACCTCTTTGATATATGAATTCATTTTATATCATTAATAAATTTAACATTAAATAGGCAATGTCACAAGCCAATTGAATCTTTATAAGTGCAGAATATCTGAAAGCAATCAAATCGAAATATAATAAAAGGTCAAGTGAGCCAAAATGCACGATAAAGGACCTTTAGCCTTGAGTTGCCTACGCCACTGCACATTAATTTCAGAGTTTGAGTCTCTCCGCATTTGTGCTACACTTATGACACAGGATTAAATGCTGCCCCGTGATTGTAGTAGTGTTATCCTTAAAGTGTTATTTATTGCGAATCACAGAAGACAGCAACCAAAAGTTTATCTTCTCGGCAGTTAGTGATGTTTCATTGATATGTTTATGGCATACATGAAACTGCCACGTTGACAAAGATATTAGATGCTTTTGATTATATATGTTGGAGTTTATTCAAGAAATTCATCTCTAGAGAAAGAAAGTGTTCTTGTTTCACTGGAAAGGTGTAAAGTATGTAAATTAGAAATTTGCGTGATTTCTGTTACAAACGTCTTAATGATTTCTGATAAATAAAATGAATAAATTCAATAATATAATGTTTATTTTTTGTTTAAATAGGACACATTAATAACATTAAAAGTGCCTAAATCTGAAAAATAATAAACGTAATTTAAAATTATCTTTTTAGTATAAGCCAATGTGTTTGAACTAGGGTATTTTAGAGCCAGTTTTATTGTATTTTTTTTAAATATTTATTATTACTCACAATAAGATGTATGTTTTCTTTATAATATAAAATACGATTTATTTAATACCACTGATATACGCTGTAGTAAACTTAGAAATTTTTCTCGGTTTACATATTTTACTCTAAGCAAATTGAAAAAAAAGCTTATTATCATATCAGCTTAAAACATGATTTACTTAATTTCACCGATATCTTGTGGTAATCTTAAACATTTTTCTCGGTTTATACATTTTACTCTAAGTAAATTGAGAAAAAGCTGATTATCATATCAGTTTAAAACATGATTTATTTAATACCGCTGATACGCTGTGGTAATCTTAAAAATTTTTCTTTTTCACATTTTCACATTCTTTTAATAAACTAAAATAAAAGTGAATCTTGATAACATTAGATAAATTTTCATCAGTTTTTCTGCATGTTATGTTTTACTGTTCTGCTTTTTAGAAAATAAGAATGCAGGCAATAAGGATTTTCCTTTTTCATTTAATACTTTGTTAAAATATTTAGTTGTCAGAAAATTTTCTAAGCAAAAAAATTTTAACGAAATTTAATTTTAGTTGGTAAGAAAACATTGATAGAAAAATTTTAATTTCACTTATTAAAAAAATAAGATTTGAATCAAACTCAATGTACAGTAAATGGTTTAATAATATAATATTTCAAAAACAAAGCATTTGTTCTATTCGTTTTTCAACAACTATTTCCCTTTGCTAATAAAAATACTCTCTTGAAAATAAATTAAATGATAACATAAATTTACTTATAACAATTTTTTAAAATATTGTAGTATAAATTTATTTCTATTTCTATTGTATGAATAATTCAATTTCTAAAGATGCTATGATAATATTTCAGTAGCTCAGGCACTATTTATATTTGAATCTTTAATATATATCACTGTGTTGTCACAATAAAAGGGGCTCATTTAAGGGTAAATATATACAAGCTGTAACACAGAATGAGTGGTACATGTTTACTAGATAAAAAAATTATGATATTTCCATCGCTAAAAACATTTTACAAGCAGAAAGCAGAAGTAAGGGCATCATTACTGCTAACACTGATTTAATTGCAAAAAATCTCCTTACTTTCATTAGCATCAATTAAATTTCATTGCACAACACTACGCAAATAGAGATATTTGAGAAAAATTCATAACTTTCCTCTTTTACAAGGGCTAGATTACAATAAGCAATAATTTTAATTCTATTTAAACATTTTTAATGTTATAAAATTATAACACAATATCTTTCTAACCACTATTAATACAGAATGGACATGTAAGTTTTAAATCAAATTTAAAATAAAATATTAATGTTGCTAATTTAAAGACTTTCTAAGAAAGTTTTATTTGCGTTTTTAAGGCGGAGCTTATCCATCTTTACATTATAATGTGATTTTAATATAAAAATGAAGAAAAACTTTATCACACACACACACACATTGAATACTATGATTTGAAATTGATCTAAAAATATACGAGTATATTTTCTCATGTAGGTACTTCACAAGCATGACTCATAAAATGAAATTCAGAATGATCTTTTAAAAAGATAATTTACCAGTTATACTGAAAATTGCAAACGCGTGCATGAATTCACATTGAAAATACGACAGGAAATTCCGTCATTTACTCAAGAAAGTGTAATTGCCCCATCAGCTGCATTCCCAGCATGACCTGAACTAAGGATATAAAGCAATACATATCACGCAATCCGAAAACAACGGGAAGCCGAATCTCACTTGGATTTCCATTTCTTCTAATCAAGAAAACAGCATTTTCTCACCACGGGAATTCGTTTCAGCTTCTGAAAGGTAAATCAAAATTCTAATTAATCAGCTTTACCAAATAAAATACTTTTAAATTTTATATGAAATACCATGAATTTAATTTTTGTGATAAGAAATATCTTTCACAAATCTACTCAGGTAATTTTCAGAACATATTTCAAAGAAAATCATGCATTAAAAGAAAATTAAAATTGGTGAGAAATACTTCATTTTAAAAATAGGTTTCTTCTATACTTTGTGTAAAATTAAAATATTGTAAATACCATGAAAAAAAATTTAATATAAGAATTGAAGATTTACAATTATATTTTATAAAGTTTTCAGGAAAAGGAAAAAATATGCATCGTCTTATTTTCGCATTCTTCAATATTCATACATAAGATAAATATGCATCATCTTATTTATCATCTTCAATAAAAAATTGTGAAAAGAAGTTGAATTAAAAAAACAGATTACATCAGTTGCATCAATACAGGCGGCAGAATACTACCATAAAACAAAGCTAAAAAGTAAATTGCGTCCAAATTTTAAAATTGATGCATATAATTAAGTTTGACCTGTTAACTATAAATATACTCTTTAGATTTATTTCTTATGATAATTTATAATCATTCTTTAATATATTGGCATTACATGAAATGCTCGTTTACATCGCAATCATATACTAACATGATATTACTTAAGATTTATATTAATTTAAGTTACAAACCAGCTTATTTTAAAAAATGCATATGCTAGTATATTTTCAAAATCATTTTTTTTAAAATCATTATCTGATATTAAATGAATCTCATTAAAAGTGAACTTAAAAATACTTTTATAACAAGAAATTTTGCACAGTAAATCATATTCTTAATAATTGTATATCACATTTTTACGAAATAACTACATTGAGAAAAGATTGAGAAGATTACGTTCACAGGTATATTGACCTATTGCTTCAAAGAAAATTATTCAGAATCATTGTGAAATCATTTATGTATTAAAGTTTAGCTTTTTATCTTCATATTAAGGTGTTCTCATGCTAATAACAGTTGAATATTAAAATTGTTGTTACAAATATTTTTTTTCCAATGGTCGGGGTATATAGGGATGTATTGTCCCCTTATACCCAAGGAACCGGCTAGAAACAGCGACCTCTTTGCAGCCGAGGCGTTGCCCCGGGTGCACCACAGGGGGTGGGCCACCATCGCACTCTCACACATGTCATAGGGACCCGTTTATAGAGTAGGCACCATTTAAACCTCGTTCACACAGAAGGAAAGGACAAAGAGAGAGAGAAAAAATAAATCCATGCATAAACCGGGATTAGAACCCGGGACCTCCCTATTCGTAGTCAGACCCGCTGACCCCCTAGACAAGTTGGCCGACGTTGTTACAAATATTGAATAGTTCTTTTTAAATAATGAGAACGATGATGAATCATAAATGAATCTCTAACTTTCACCCCGAATATTAAACTTCTTATATCTTCTCATTTCATTAGAATTATATTCTTTTAATCAATTTTAACTTTTTATAAAAAAAAGTAGCAATTTTTTAAAAAAAAAATTCTAAGATTCTAAGTAATAAGTGTAATTCATAAGTTCTCTCTTTACACAAGAGATTTTTATTCATTGCAAAGCTAAATTCTCTTGATCCCAAAAGAATTTTCACATTAATTTTTATTTATAAACTCATTAAAATTGAATCTTCTTATTTACATTTATTGCAAGAAAATTTAGTTTGTATTTCTTACAATATTCTGAGCGAAATCCTTTCTATTTCATTTTGTCAAAATATATAGTATAACCTATATTGTATTTGTAATTGAAGAAATATAATAATTCCTATATCAGTTCTTAAAGGGTTGTAGAGATTGATCGAACATTTTTTATGAAACTAACAACTATTAGCTTTTACATTGTGATTTAAAATATCAAACTAAGTGTGCATGAGTCCAATGTTTTTATTATAATTTGTATGAGAAGTTGTTCCAAAACAGGTCTACTATTAGATATTTTTAATGAAAAACTTAAGAAAATGGATTTGCTTACGGAAGACTGATGCAGAAAATCTAATTTCGAGTAAGCTTTAAAAAATTTAATTTGCTAAATTTTCAAGTTTTTTCTTTTTTTAATTATGAAAAATAGATCATAGAAAGCGCAAGAAATCCTTCAAAATTTTATTGTAACTTAGATCAAGGAATCCATAAATCTTCAAAAAATACAAAGAAGATTCGCACTTAATAAGATGCCTACTTCTTTGCATGACAACTTTTTTTTGATCGATATTAACAGCACTCTCTCTCTCTCCCTTTTTTTTTTCTTTTTTCTTTCTTTTTTTTTTTGGAAAAAATGATCTTTTTTTCGAGCAAAATAAGATTAAATAAAAGGCTTCTTAATAAAAACACAGTCTTATTTTCAATAAATTTGATTCAAAAAAATTATAATTATGAAACTTATTATAATTGACTTCTAACATTTTCAATTTATGCAATTATTTTTTAATAAAATATCTGGTTTGCTATGAGGTGGCAAAATTAAAAAATATTTTAATTAGTTATTTATTTCACAAGTAAATGATTTTTTCACTAATATAAAATCCTAATAAACTAACTCAAACAAAAACTATTTTATCAGTGTCATAGTATAAAATATTTATTTAAAACATTTTTCATTATTTTGTGATTTTTATTTAGATTTCTAAGGAAATATATTATTCTTAAAAGTTTCCTATAAGATTTTGAGCATTATGATTTCATTTCAGATATTTAATTACAAGTAATTTAATGGGTTTCTTGAAAAGTAATAATAACGATATGATGTCAAAATTAAGGCATAACTAGGCTTTTTAAGATCTTAATATTTTTTATTCTTTCATTCAGGTTGCAAAAATGTTATCAATGTCATGCCGTTTTAAACATTTATAATGTAAGCTAAATATTATTCATAAATCATTGTAATATTAGCATTGCCAAAAATTTGAAAAATCACATTAGAAAATAATAAAAACTGCTATTAGCCCACTTTGGCATTGTATCAAGAGAATAATTAATTAGAAAGCGTGTGTGTCTCTGCGTGTGTAGTAGGACTCAGAAAATGAAGTAACTAATAACTGTTTGCAGGAATTTTCAGCACCAGAACTAATAAGAAACCTTAACAAATTAATCATAAATACATTATTATAGAAAACAATGTTATATAAAAAAAGAAATTAATTAAAAACAATACAACTTTTTATGGTAATACGTAATTTATTGTTTTTATATATTGCAGCTTCTTAAATGAGGTATAACACTTTAAAAAAGTCAAATGGAAAAATTTAAGAAAGTAGAAAGGTTGTAGCAATAAAAAAATTATTGCTACAACCTTTCTA
>CM057817.1:10638824-10648824 GCA_030067965.1 Latrodectus elegans | reverse complement strand
TTGAGAGTAAGTAGTACGTTTGCACATTCTTTTTATTTACTCATTATTTGAAAATTAATTTTTGCAAATTACAGAATATATTTCACATTTAAAAACATACATTCTAAGAAACGTAAAAAAAAAAAAAAAAAAAGAAAAAAAAAAAGAATTCTTACATGATTATATATATATATAATTTAATAATATAAAATTATAATGCTACAGAGTTATAAGAATAGAGTGAAATTTCAAGTGTGTTCTATCAGAACACACAATCAATGTGTATTCTGCTGGTGTGTTCTACAGTATAAATTTTTTTTTTCGTCCGAAAGAAATTTTTGAAGATTTATTAACTTCATAGATTATTGTATGATGCAAAAATACTTTTTTAATCAAATGTGAACATTTTAAAGTCTTCGTGTCTTTGTTAAGCTTATGTTGTGAAATATCAGATTTCTCAGATATTTGTATATTGAAAAACTTTCGAAATTTTGTGTGTGTGTGTGTGAATCTTATATTTACTTTCATTAAAATAATTTAAATTCTTACCTACTTCCATAAACTCTGTTAATTATGCTCACTTCCAGTTTTCAAAAGCGAAAATTAAAATTATAACTTTAAATAGTATCATTAAGATCGTGTCAAATAGTATCTAAATAGTATCATTAAATCAAATAGTATCTAAATAGTATCGTAATCTAAATAGTATCATTAAAATCGTGGCAAAGCACTCTTACTCAACCACCATAAAAGGGAAACTGACTTTTTATCACTTTATATTCATTTATTATGTTTTCTTAAGTAACTTTTATTCTTTGAATATAACAGAACAATGCCTAACTAATAGATACGAAGTTTATAAAAAAGTACAAAAAATAGCTGACATTTAAATTTTTCTTCGGGAATTTAAAAAATACAATTTTTTAGATTTAAAACATCTATGCTCTTAAAAATTCGAATGTTTTTCTTACACTCGTCGAGTGACAGATTCGCCGAAAGCGTTAGTAATTATATATATATATATATATATATATATATATATATATATATATATATATATACATATATAATTAAGAGGAAAAAATTGATTAGAAATCAGCTCGATTTTATAAGAATTTTGGTTTGTAATTTAATTTAATTACACCAAAAAAATTAACTTAGAAATAACACATATTTCTGTTCATTTATTTTCCAAGAGTGCTTATGGTGTTAATGTGCTTTTCAAATTTTAATAAATATTAAATCTTCCTCAAAAAATAAATATGTTTTTTTTTTCGTTTTATATGGGGTTTGATTTTAAAATAAGTGGGCTGAAATTAAAAAGGTGATCAAAATAAATTTCATGGATTCTATTTGTAACATTTAGTTTTACTTGATTAGTTAAAACAAAATCTTATAAAATTTCAAACACAAAATATCTCATATTAATCCTTTTTAACCGCTCTTTTCTAAAGAATGATAATTTTTCTGTTGTGAGTACAAATGATCTTTGATATTTTACAAGTTTCCTATGAACTTCGGAAATTAATTTAATCTTTGGAACTAAATTTTTAATGTGATTATAGCCATCTGGCTTTTTTTTTTCAACTTCGCACAAAATAATTTGTTCTATATCAACTTCCCAAAAATAGTTTGTTAACTTTATCAACGAGTGATAGTTAATTCAGTTAGGTACATAAATATTTTCATCAACATTTGCTTTTTGAGCTTGTTTTTCGTTTACTAAATAAAAGCGAATGTCATTTAATTCCGCATGGTCATATCTGTCATATTTTTCAAATTACTAGAAGGCATTGAATTAGGGCTTCAGACAGATTCCGCGTTCCGCACTTCATTGGCATTATGTGAATCTTTTTTTTTTATTTATTTATTTAAACATATACAATTTTTATGTGCCTCCATTTCAAATGTTTCGCTTACTATTTCATTCTGTGACCTTCTCTTCATGTGTATTTTGATAATTGTTTCAAATAATCCTCTTCCAAATTTCTTGTAATAGTAAAAATTCCAAAATAATCATTTTTGGTTCTTGTCGTGTAATAATATTTATTCATTTGGAAAATTATACAAATTTTGGTTTCCGACTTCTATTAAAAAGCGTAATCTTGTTTAATTGACAAAATTATTTTTTTTAAAAATAATATGAAGTAACAAATACGTTTTTAGAAAAAAATTGCTTAGTGCATAAAATAAATTTTCTCAAAAGTATGAAATGCAGTATGAAAATCTTATAAAACGCAGCATTTAAAGTTTTAATATTTCTAAAAACTATCCTAAAATATTTTCAAAACTAATATCAGCATATGCTATGATACTGTTCGAAAATTGAATACTCTATGACAACTTTCAGTGACTATCTGATTTATACCAGAACAGGCTGAGATCTGCATAAATATTAAAAATATTTATGCAGATATAATGCACTTGACCGACCACAGATATCTTAATTTCTTAATGATACGCATAGGTATTAGATGATGTCTAAAAAAATGAAATTCTAAAATTCATAGTGTGAAGGTGCCAGAAATTGGTTTTGAAATATTTCCATAGTCCAGAGAATCTTCAGAAATTAGTACTTTAAATTCTTATTGATGCACACAATATCAGAAATGTCCTTTCTGTTTTAAGAGAGTATACATATACAAATTTTCACTGTTGTAACCAGTATTAGTTGTTAGAATTCAATATACATTTATTTGTTTATCAAAATTATACCTAACTGTTTTTACAAATTAGTTACATAAAGATACCGGGCATAACACGTAATTATTACAGACGATTATTGCGAAATTATACAAACCTATCTCGGAACAGAAGGCTTCCTTAAACTTAAGTCACTTACTGCATTTAACTCCAAACATTTTTCCAACTGAACCGTATTTGGTGTGGAGTCCGACTGCTTCAGAACACACGCATGCCATAGGGACCTGTTTACAGGGTAGGCAACCATTCACACCTCATTCACATACAAGTAAAGGACAAAGACAGGATAGAGAGAGATAAAGTACATCCATGCCTGAACCGGGATCGGAACCCAGGACCTCCCTATCCGTAGTCAGGCACGCTGACCACTAGACAAGTTGTCCGGCAATTGTAATATTTAATTAAGCATATAAGAAATCAAAAGGAAAAAACTTAAAAAAATATTCCAAAATTGTTTTACTCATGTTTTTTGTTTTGTGTGCTGCTTCTATGGTTAACATATATATAATCTTTTATTTTAATTTAATGATTTTTTCATCCATTTAATAATCTTCATCATCAATTTAATAATTTATCTCATTGCATTTTCCTATTATATAGCTTACTATGCAAAATATTTAAACATTTCCTTAATTATCTCATATTTTTTAAAACGATTTTTTTTCTTATTTGAGATCTATTTTTAAATAATTCTTCTTTCTAAAGACACATTATTTTAAATGTCCAAAGTTAGAGGATTATTTTACAAATTATATGAATTCTAAAAAGAAATTCATTAATTATTATTTGTTTATTCATAAAATATTTTAAGATTTTAATTTAAAATTTCTGTATACGTCTTAAGCTTCTTAATACTCTGAAACCGAATAATAACTCCTCATTTGAATGATAATGTAGAAACAAAAGAACAATTTTCTGTTTTAAATCCATTTATGTTAGACTTAATAAAAAAAAGTATCAACTGTGTAATATGCTAAGTTCAATTCTAATTAAATCCATTTAGAAATAATAAAGTGAATAATCCGAGCAATAAAATAAAATTAGGAACAAAATAAAAAACACGCAGATATTTAATATAAAATTTTAATTTTTTTCTTTCGCTTATTAAAAGAATGCACAATAACTCTAATTATAACTTTTTAATTAAGTGCATCTAAAAAATAATCCCGAATTCTATTTTTGCTTGCCTGTAAATTAAAAGTTGCCAAATGGAATACTACAAAATGGTCGTGATTTATCTATAAAATTTTGCGTGGCTGCAGTGTAATTCCTATTTTAAGGTTTTATCCAAATATAGTGAATTTTATTACTTATAATTTCATTAAATTATATAAAGTTTATTTGTGTTTAAATAGCACATCAGTTTTTCTTCTATCAGTAAGTAAATAAAGTTTTATTGGTACACAAAAGTATATTGTCTCTTTTATGAAACAATAGTTAAGTGTCTCACTTTATTTTAATATTACAAGTGTAAATGAGGCATTATTAACAGATTTATTTGGATTTATTTATTATATATTTTTATTTATTTCTGACCGTTGAAGGATTTACTTTATCGTTTGCACTTTCTACGTTTCATTTTACATCGGAGAATGTTTTATTGGCTAACTTGTATGGAAAAACTTCCTATTATTTCCATCTGTGGTTATATTTCGACTCAGTTTTCGGCGATTTATTTTGTAACTACGAAATTTTTCTTTAAAAACATTGTAATTGAAAATTTTAGCTTCTATCTGTTTACTATGTTAAATATATTCACCAGTTGAAGGCCTTGACACGTGTTTGCCACTTTCTTTCGCTAATATTTTATACCTAAACGAACTGTGCCACCATCCCCCCTGCGGCAACATGACTACGCTTTATCTCCAGTCGCTTTCTTCCTTGCTAGCGCTTTAGTCTGAAAATAGAATATTTGGCAAAATCTTAATTGATTAGTCGTGTTTATTTGTTTTCGTCTTTTCTTGCTTTCGTCGTACCTTACCTTGAAGAAGATAACAGCTTAGCAAATAAACAATTATTCTTTTTTTAAATATTCTTAAAAAAGAATATCCATGAAGCATTCATTTTAAAAATATAGCAAAACTTCTCTGTATTAAAATTACATGGACTTCAGAAAATATTTATATTACGTTTGCATGACGACAGAATCTTCATTAATTGCTTCGTTTTCGAGTAATATTCTCGATTTTACGACTAAAAAACAACTCTAAGTCCATATAGCCATCAATGCATAGATTTTAAGAAAAAATCACCCAGTAAATTTATAAACAGAATTTTGTGTTTTATTACTACTTTTGTGAAAAAAAATACATCAGTTATAATTTTTGAAAAACATGGCATTCCAATTGTCACCAAGTTCCAAGATATGGCATCAGAGATGAACTTTGATAAACTAGCCGAAATTGGTATAAACTTGTCCGGTGATAAGATTACGCATCAAACATGCGGTGATGAAACTGGATTCCTAATATTATTTCGAAATCATTTTGGAAAAAGAAACTAAAAGAGAGCCTTAACAATAAGAAATTATGGTGGATACAGATATCATCTGAAAACATTTCACATTGATTAATATATTTGGTTGCATAAATTTTTTGTGTAATTTTGTTACGCAAAAGGCATTTCGATGAAAATTTTGGTTTTGATTATTTGCATCATTTAGAATGTGTGTGAATCTTAAGCTTCCTACTTAAAATTAGCCGAATCCTAAATTTTCTCGATTCCGATGAAGAAACTGAAGAATTGATATTGTGATACCTTCGAATTACTCGAATGCATGAAATTTTTTCCAATAAATTAAAATCATAAAAAATAAACATTCAATTAACAGTTAATTTTTTTTTAATTCGAGAAAGTACGAAATAAAGGATTTACATAAATGCTGTTTTAAATTCATGACGTAAGTTTATTCAAAGATGCAAATGAATTTTAAGAACAAACGTAATTATGGTTACTAGTTATTTGTTCCACTGAAATGCATTTCAGTAGAAACATATTTCTAAGTATATTGTATTTTTGTAACTGAATTATTTTTACTTATTAAAATTAGAATAATGAGTCAGAGCTTAGAAGTTGATTTTAGAAATTTCGTATTGAATATATCTTTTTTAATCAATGTGAATTCTTGCCTTGATTTACATTCTTACACTATCATTTAATCTGAATTTGAAAAGGATATTAAGTTGCTTTAAATTAGCATTCTGTGGCTAGTTGTTATACAATAAATGAAGAAGTTTTAGAACCAACATTAAATTTTGACTAAAAATATCGAATTATATATTTTGGACTAAATTTGTTGAGTTGTAAAGTAACTATTATCATGCCCGAGTTAAATTTTTAATCTATCTTTAAATAAAAACACGTTGAAGTTTTATGCAATGTAAAATACCATTAATGCCGGCCAACTTGTCTAGTGGTCAGCGTGCCTGACTACGGATGGGAGGTCCTGGGTTCAAATCCTGGTTCCGGCATGGATGTATTTTCTCTCTATCTATCCTGTCTTTGTCCTTTCCTTGTGTGTGAATGGTTGCCTATCTTATTAACGGGTCCCTATGGCATTTGTGCGCACTGAAGAAGTCGGACTCCACACCAAATAAGGTTCAGTTGGAAAAGTGGAGCAACGCATGCCAACTTAGCTGGCACACGAGAACAACAACAACACTGTCTCAACTTTGGGTTGTGATATGACTCTTCTTACTAAGGAATAATAAATAAATCATATTTAGTATAACTGTTATTAATTTCAGTACTTCTTTAGAAAATTATTTCTGATTTATAAATTACTCTTAAATATTCAATACCATTAATTCTAAATTTTTAAACTCAGTCATTTTTAAACTTCACTAGTTTCAAAGATTGATGGATTTATAATCCATTTCAGTGTTTTTATTTTTCGCTTTAGCTTTGATTAGACTTTAATATAAAAAAATGTAAATTTTATTCCAAAGTTTTATGTATTAGAATATATGAAAATATTCATACATATATGGAATAAACTAAGAATAAAAGCTTCTTGGTGTGGAAGAGTAAGAATTCCTGTATAATTTCTAATATCTGAGTTCTTAGTCTAATGTGTTTCACCAATTGGCTTAGGACAGTTTAAAATTTCATTCTTTGAGAGCCAAATTAATAAAATTTTTATAGCACTGCACTTACAAACTAATTAAGTATATATTTTTGAATAAGAATTTACTTATTCAAAAATTTGTATGCTTGCAAATTTCCATATAATATAGCCTAAATAAAAAATTTTCATTAAAAATTATACGGATAATTTTTTTTAAATTTATTTACTATTTTTTATGCAAAAGTATTCACAAAATAATCTGTTCAAAATATAGTGTACCCATGGATTACATATCTTCGGGATTATACAAAGCTGATTTGTGATTATATACCGCTGAGTTTGTGCGTGTACAATATGTGTAGTAAAAAATATGTTCACAGTTAACTAAAAACACGAAATTTTGCAACTAATAGTGCAAAAAAAATTATCTTGCTTATACAAAAACTACACTTTCTTTAATGTCGAGGGTAAAAAGTAGTTTTAGTCTTTCCTCAGACATACATAATTGTATTGATTATATCTATTTGTATAAATCTTGTTGAAACTAGTTTTCATTTCAATTATCCAGAATTTCGATTCAACATCTCAAGCATGTGCATCTGCACCATTTCGAAAACCATTTTAAACTTTAGGGCCTTGCCTCATTTATTCTTTGAAACACAAAGTGACTATAGACTGTTTAATCATTCGAAACGGATGAACTATTGTTCCTCGATTGAAGAGGTATGGAAATTTGAATTAATATGAGCTCATGTGTCCATTTTTTCATTTAATTCGGACTCAAATTGCTCATAAATTATTGATACGGAATTCTTCGCAGAAAGCTAGTAGTTCTGCTTTTAGTTAAATGTTATAGTCAAGGTTGATTATCACTTCTTTTGATCAATTATCGTTAAGGTGTATTGTAGCTCTTCCTTGCGAACAAAATGATGATTATCTCACGTGATGAACGTTAATAATTAAGGATTTTGAAAAATTTATAAGACTTTATAGGCTAACAAAGGCAAATAATATAAAATACGCATTGTAAAAAAATTATTTGTATTTATTAATTTATATATATATATATATATATATATATATATATATATATATATATATATATATATATATATTACTACACTTAAAATATCTCAAGTACAAAGGTACAAAGAAGTGAATAATTTTTGGGGGAATTTAATAAAATTCATTTTTATATAAAATTTATGTAGAAAAATAACAATTATTAGTTAACTTGAATTTTAAAAAAAATCTCACATTTAAATTTAAAAATATTCATTTTCAAAAAATTTTATTAAGAAATTTACTACCATTGTTAAAAGGACTTTATCTGTTGAAAATTATCTTGTGATATAAATGAGAAATTAATTATTTCTTACACATCCAAATCTCGCTACGTTGTATTATTCGTTTATGTTGTGTATTTGTTTATATGTCTCGCTATGTTGTGTATTTGTTTATATGAGAGTTATTCGCTTATGTTATATTTTACAGAAGAGAATTAGAGAATGTATGACTATTGTGACTAAAATATATTAATAATTAATTTTAATATAATAATTAATTTTTTTCTTATATATCCAAATCTCGCTACGTTGTATTATTCGTTTATATTGTGTATTTATTTAAATGTCTCGCTATGTTGTGTATTTGTTTACATGAGAATTATTCGTTTATGTTATATTTTACTGAAGAGAATTAGAGAATGTATGACTATTGTGACTAAAATATATTCCTTCTTTTGAAAGAGAATATTTTACTTGGCCTTTTTTATCCTCTGTTGAGACTTGAAAAGATATTATATGGCTAAATGAAGAATTACATACTCTTTGAATAACTTATATAACATACAAAAAAATTCGTAAAATCTAGGTACAATATTTCATTTATAATGCTGATTATTGAATGAGTAAATTTTACGATTAATCTTTAGTTTTGGGCTTTAAACAACTCTAAATTCTTAAGGATATTACCAGCAATACATGTTTGGGTAGAGCGGATATTTTATCAAACTGAATAGTTTGTTTAAAAAAATTGGAATCGATATCTCGTAAGATCTCATTGAGTTCGATGATTTTTTCAATGAAGAAAGCTGAAATTATGTGCCCTTGTATATTCTTGAGTTTGAGAAGCACTTAAAAATGAATTGCTGCAATTTAGCTTATATTTTTGGACGTTACTGATTGTGAGAAATTAATATAACTGAATTCGGTATTCTTGACTAAAACTTCTTATATAATAAGCAAATCTTTATCAAGTTGTTTTTGCTGTGTTGACGAGAAAAGAGATACGCGCATTCTGAAGTTCACTGATGTAATCATTGATATGACTTCTTAAGGCACGTTTTCAACTTGCATATCAAATTATTTGTGAATAAAAAGTGTCAGACGAAATTACTGGACATATAAAGCATTTTTATGTAAGAATGAGATAACAGCTTACTACTCGAAGTTTAGGAAAAATAATGGACTCTTTTGCTTACTAATAAGGACAAAAGACCTTAGCTTTTTTATAAAAATTTAAAAAGATGAGAAGGATTCCTCTTTCTTAGAAGGAATTTTTAATTTTATTTAAAAAATATACTGTATTTATTGAAAACCTGTGACTCATAGTTCTGGAGATTTCTAAAAATCACTTCTGCTAAAGAAGCAAAAATACGTAGCATAAATTAAAAGCAATGAAATATACTTTTTCCACCAAAATCTTCACTAAATTTCTTAATTAACTTTGAACTTGCAAATTGTATGATGCACATTAAGCAAATACTATGATTAAAACAATTTTCAAAGAATGATTTTAATTTCTTCTTCATTATGCCACATTTTTTTAATTTGCAATTAAAATTTTAACTGATGTCTAATAACAAATATCATTAACAAAGGAATACATATTTATATACTTAATGTTTTGTAATTTTCCAAATTCCATCAAAATCAAATCACTATATGATTTATGGAGAATTCTAAGTTGAGGAGTCATTAATTATAATCATCCTGTGTCATTAAGGAATGAAGCATCGCTATTACACACTTTTATCTATTTTACACTCTTGGTTAAAAGTTATTTCTCCATAAGAATATTTTTTATATTCATACTTTGAACTTCTTATAAATTTGTTTGGAAGTAAGACTTTATTGAAAATAATGAGCGTACCTAAAAATTTTACTAAGTAAACGTTTTGGAATATTTTATTTCAGAAATGAACTATTCTAAAAGTAACTCAATAATATTCCCACATAGTTCAGGGGAAAA